>APFE030070078.1:0-10869 GCA_000404065.3 Pinus taeda | reverse complement strand
AACGTAAGGATAGTGACCGGCCAAAGCTAAAGGACAGGAGCGACGTTTCTTCCACGACAAATAGCGTTGGATTCCAGGTAGGTCTTTCTGATCAACCTTTAAATTATGTAATTAGGAACTTGCATGCAGTGTGTATGATTGTTGCTAGACCCCTGTTGAGCTAGTGGGATCGCCTCTGTCCGCAGAGGGGATTTACCGACCTCAACAAAGCAGATGGGAACCTTTACCACATCATGGTAGAAGTTAAGCCATTGATCATTGTTCTTTATGTTCATGATCTGATTTTGACAGGTGATGATCATCCGATCCAGTCTTGCAAGGAGGACCTTGAAAGAGAGTTTGAAATGAAAGACATGGGTCTTATGCACTTCTTTATAGGCATGGAGGTGTGGCAGAAATATGGTGAAGTATTTGTGTCTCAAGGAAAGTATGCCAATGAGATACTCAAGCGCTTTCACATGGAGAAGTGCAAGCCTATGTAGACTCCTCTAGCTGAGAACTGGAGGAAGGAGGATGCTACTTCAGGTGAGGTAGTAGTTTCTACTGTTTATCGGTAGCTGGTGGGTTCACTTATGTATCTGGTGAACACACGACCCGACTTATGCTTTGTGGTGAACCAACTGAGTCAAGCTATGGTTCAACCTACCAAGCTATTTTGGAAGGTAGCGAAGCATGTGCTGAGATACCTCAGAAGCACATCTTAGTTCAGATTCTGGTACAGACGGACAGAGGGAGTGAAGCTTTAGGGCTTCATATATGCGGATTAGGCATGGAGTCCATCAGACCGGAAGAGCACTTCTAAAGGAATCTTCAACCTTGGTTTAGTTGCAATTTCCTGGTACAACAAGAAACAAAGATCAGTTGCACTTAGCTTAGCAAAGGCTGAATACATGGTTGCTAGTCAGGCTACATGTGAGGCCATTTGGATGTGGAAGATTCTAGTGGGATTGTTTGGTTAGGGCATGGATCCAACCGTGATCTACTGCAATAATCAAAGTTGTATCAAACTCTTTGAGAATCTTGTTTTTCATGACAGGTCCAAGCACATTAATATGCAGTATCACCATCTTCGAGATTGTGTGGTCAAGAGGATCACGTTGTTGATATATGTTTCAACCAAGGAACAGGATGCAAATATTTTGACTAAAGCATTATCAAAATGCAAGTTCGAGTTCCACAGAGACAGGATTGGGGTTACTAATAATCCCTTTCTTGTTGAGAGGGAGTGTTGAAAATAGCAACAAGGAATGCTAAATTTAGCACTGCTATAAATAGCATTTCGGGATACCTTCCTATTTTAGTTAGTCCCTAAACTAAAATAGAGAAGTAAAATTCGAATTTGATCTTAGCAGCTATTTGTAAAATAATTAATTAATTCAATCTTGAGTTAATTAGTTGTAGAAAATAAAACATGAAGTCTATGTGGGGACATGCAACAGTTTCTCCATTGATTGAGGAATTTATCCATCAGTTAAAGAGATAAGGATGAGTTGTAATTAGTTGGCTTAGTCAACTGAGTCAAGTCCAGTTAGATTAGTTCAAACAGTTTGTTGAATTAATTGTGAGTTCAATTAGTTAATGCATGCATGCATGTAACTGCTGCACTTTAGATCACTGAATATTCTCTCATAAATAACTCATGCATGTCAGTTTAGACAGAGACCCAGTTGAGATCAGATGATGGGACAATGTACTATCATTTTCAGGAATATTCCATTGTGAATATCTCTTGCATGCAGAAAGAATTCATTCCTTGAAGATTGTGCAGTTACTTGTTTAGTTTAGTGAGTGTGTGATGGGCCAAACACATAGGTGGCATCACTGAACCCCAAGAAAAACTACGCAAGGAAATAGGAGGCTTGGAGGGCTGAGGAAAGGCATATCTCTTGTCTACTCAGTCTGTGAGCTGTATTGTTTGATTGCAGAGAGAGCATGATAGCTTGTGAGCTGATTCTTTTTGTAATATTGAACATATTTCCACTTGTATGATAATACAGAGATTGGGGTTTTACGCTGAGGCTTTCCCCGAGTTATTCTTCTGTGTTCATGTGTGATTGAATTCTCATTCTCAGTTATATGTGTTCTAATTGATCTTGCTCATATTCGATTAAGCTTCTACAAAGTTTGTTGTAGAAGTAGATCTTGTATTTTGCTTTAGTATATTGCATAATTTGTTGATCTATAGTGGTAATTTCGACACTATGTTTAACGATGTCGGAACATGTCTCTAGCCTAGACCTCTAAATTTTATGCATTAAGTTACAATGCTCCATTAGGTTAATTGATATAAATTTTAATTGATCTTGTTTAAAAGTTTGCCTTTCAGGTTCACCACGTGATGTTTTTGAAACTCCTAGAATGAAACTATGATGAGAAACATTCTTTTCATTTGACTTAAACAATGAAAACCATAACTAAAGGGATAGAGCAATTAGAATCATTAAACAAAGAGCATAGAGCACATCTAATGCAACTTTCCCTATACCATTCCTACAAACACACACAAACTTCTAAATGCATTATTCATGTTTTTCTTTTCATTCCTTAATGTTTAGATGAACATAAAGAAACTAAATGCACAAATGATTAATCAATGCTTTTCACATGAAACGAAGACTTTACGACAATTTCCTTTTCAAAGAATTGAAGACTTTATGGAAATTATTTTTCAAAAAAGTAAAGACTAAGCAATATAATCTAACTTTTACAATGAATTGATAATGACAAATAAATCTCTTAAGACATACTAAACAATCAAGGTCAAAGTAGGGCTAGGAGAGGAAATGCAAACTAATTTTAGAGGCAAAGAAAAGCATTGATCTTCAACAAACAAAATCAGAAGAAACTTTGGAAAACATCAAGTAAAAGATGGGTTTTTTGGCTTGACAGGGACTAGCGCAGCCCTGAGTGGGAGACAGTGCGTTGTAGAGCACTGTCTCTAAGCCAAGGGTGCTCTGCAGAGTACTGTCCCCTGACCAAGGGTGCTATAGTAACAGAACATTCCTAGAATAGGCATTCTAGTACAAATTTTTGACCAAAAAAGCTTCGAAATGACTAAAAAGAGATCAATGAAGTCAAGTAAAGTCTACTAGTGCTACTAATACAAGGGATAACTACCAAGAACGATGGTCGTTCCCTAGTATGGTTGCCAATTTGTTATATGGAATTTATACATATGGATAAGTACATCTTCCCTAAGTGGGTAATTACATTTAGAACAACTAAAGTAAAGATGTTTAACCTTATCCTATATTAAACAAATAAGATAAAGGAACCTACTTGTGATCCTTTGCTTCCTTTGATCTCCTTTGAATTGCTCTCGCCGCTCCCACTCAAACTGAATTCTCTCAATTAGTACACCCAATGTGGTTTTATCCTATGTCACTCATACAGAATATTCGAAACCCTCATCACACCAATGGCAACATCAATCCAGTAGTATAACATTACTTGACAATGATTTCAAGTCTCAAACCAACAATATTTCTCTATAATATCCAAGTTCCAGCCCCCTGATCACTATGATGAGTTGTCAATTTATAGGGAAATGCAAGTGGTTTTGTCATAAATAGGGTATTGAATGGTTTTCCATAATTGGATACTTAGTTTCCATGGAGAAAGGGATGAGAGGATATAGGATTAGATGATCCATAGCTTATCCAAAGTCAAGCTCATAGGTTGAGATAAGAGCTGGGCATCCTCTATAATGTTCTAGAATCGAGGACTATTCCAAGGATCCTATGCCAATTTCACTCATCCTCGCCCAGTACGAGCTTAAGTGGGCCTAAGTGCTCTATAATGCAAGTTTGAATGGGCCT
The DNA here is from genome assembly GCA_000404065.3 of Pinus taeda. NCBI lineage: Eukaryota > Viridiplantae > Streptophyta > Pinopsida > Pinales > Pinaceae > Pinus > Pinus taeda. The sequence goes on along the minus strand of APFE030070078.1, from coordinate 7,051 downwards.
ACCTACTATGTAGAGTAGTTTCCCCTTACCAAGGCTGCGTTGGTGTCCCAAGGAAGCACTTTAGAAGGGTTTCAAACTATGAAAATTTCATGGGTGAAAACACTCAATATGATGACTTGTCTAGGGCATGTAGCAACTAAATTAGGGTTTGATAGACCCTGTTTACACTAATCTAATCGATGGGAGCGATGTGCCCAAATAGACTTGTAACAAAGTTGGGTTACCTCTATGTGTAGGAGGGCCTACATTCTGAACTCATCTAAACCATTCAACTGAAGAAATCTCTCTTTTTGTGCACTTCTAAGATCTAGATCTAGTTGGGTTGCCATCCTTAATGTGTTATACTCAAACTCAATGGAAAACAAGGCCTTTTTCCATAGACCAACTCATACGGTGTGAATCCAGTGGTGGTCTTCCAAGTGGTATTATAGACCCAGGTGGCCTTAAGTAGTCTATCTACCCAATATTTCCTGCTGTTGTTAACCACTTTGGTCAAGATGCCCTTCAGCACTTTGTTGGTCACCTGCACTTGCCCATTAGCTTGTGGGTGATAGGGATTGGAGGTCCTATGCTTGATCTTGTGCTGGCTGAGAAAGTATTCAATCATGTTGGAGGTAAACTAACTGCCTTGATCAGTGACTAGATCTCTAGGATACCCAAATTTGTAAAATACATTCTCCCTTAAGAACTCAGCCACCTTCTCCTCTGTTGTTGCCTTAATTCCCTTGGTTTCAACCCACTTAGTCAGATAGTTAGTGCACACAATGATGTATTGTTTTTGCTTGGAAGGAGGGTCAATAGGTCTAATGAATTCCATGCCCCACCTGCCAAATGGTTCGAAAGTCACTTGAGGCTGCAGAGGCATTTCATCCCTTGGAGTAGGCTTTCCCATCCTTTGGCACCAATCACACTGACTAGTATATTTTTTCACATCCTAATGAAGAGTGGGCCAATAATAGCTTGCTTGTAACACTTTGAGTGTTGTCCTCTTTACTTCAAAGTGACCTCCACAAGGCCCATCATGACAGGTCAAAAGGATGTCAAAGACTTCCTCTTCCCTGACACACTTTCTCAAGATTTTATCTGGGCCACGTTTGAAGAGATTGCCCCCAATCCAAGTGAAGGGGTGATCTTCCTTATAATCTTGCTTTTCTCTTTAGAGGACAAGTTCGATGGGAACTGTGCAGATACCAAATAGTTTTCTATGTCAGCAAACCATGGAGAGAGAATTGAAATGGCAAACAAGTGCTCCTCCAGTAACTAGTCATCAACCATTCCCTCTTCACCTGCAGGCAAAGTTAATCTAGACAAAAAGTTTGCAACAACATTTTCCGTACCAGGCTTATCAACAATAGTTGGATCAAACTGTTGTAATAAAAGTAACCATCTTATAATATGAGCATTCACATCATGTTTATTCATTAAATATGTGATTGCAGCATGGTCAGTATGGACAAATGTTTGATAGCCTATAATATAATGTCTAAATTTGTTCAAGGAATGCACAACATACAGGAGCTCCTTTTCGATCACTATGTAGTTTAGTTCGGCCATTGATAGATTCTTACTAATAAAGTAAATGGCATAAGGCAAATTTTCATCTATCTGACCTAGGGCTACTCCTATGGGTTTGTGTGAGGCATCATCATGAATGTGAAAAGGAAGGGCCCAATTTGGGCCTCGGAGGATCGGAGCAGTGGTTAACTTGCTCTTTAGGATGTCCAAGGCCTCTTGATAGCTTTTTGACCATATAAACTCAGAGTCTTTGGCCAAAAACCCAAACAAAGGAGAGGCCAACTTGTTGAAGTCCTTTATAAACCTTCAGTAGTATCCAGCTAATCCTAGGAAACTTCTGACATCTCTCTGCTTTTGAGGAGGTGGGACCCTTTGGATGATGGATATTTTGTTGGGGTCCACTTGCAGTCCTTGTTAAGATATTGAAAGACCCAGCACGGTCCCTTCTATCATCAAGAATTCACATTTCTCGGGACTGAGAGACAGGTTCATCTCAATGCATTTGTGCAGTACCTTACCTAAGTCGGACAAGACCTCCTCGAAATTACCCCCATAAGGTATGAAATCATCCATATAGATTTCTACCACATCATGGACCAACTCAGTAAAGATACTCATGACTTCTCTCTAAAAAGTGGCAGGAGCATTGCATAGGCCAAAAGGAAAGACCCTATAGGAAAAAGTGCCCCAAGGACAAGTGAAGGTGGTTTTATCCTGGTCTTCTGAGCTAATCTGGATTTGGTTGTGCCCCCAGAATCCATCTAGGAAAGAGAAAAACGTTTTCCATATCAGGCCATCTAGAACTTGGTCGATGAAAGGTAGAGGGAAATGGTCCTTCTTTGTGGCTTTGTTCAACTCCCTGTAATAGACACAAATCCTCCACTTACCATTTTTCTTAGGAACTAACACCAAAGGGGAAACCCACTCACTATTGGAGATAGGATAAATGAATCTTGCATCTAGCAAATTTTGCAGTTCTTCTTTGACTATATCTTTAAGAGCTAGATTCATCCTCCTTTGGGGTTGCCCGACTGGCTTGCAACCTTCCTTGATATAAATATGGTGAGTACAAACTGAGGGGTGTACTCCATTCATTTCTTTGTAACTCCAGGCAAAGGCATACCAATGTTCCTTTAGCATGTTGCACAAATTCTTCTCTTGGAGAAAAGAAAGAGATGGATTGATTTTCAAATTTTTCTCAGGGTTGAATTCTATGGTTTTGACACGGAAAGGGTTGGAATCGGCCAAGTACAGATCAATTGGATGGTTGGATGGTGGTTCTAGGTTTCCTTTACTACTTCTTCTAGGGACAATGAATTAGGAGTTGGACTTTGGAGTAGGTGTTCAATCAAATTGTCTTCATCCTATTGTCCTCCCCCCATGGTTGTTTCTAAGGTATACAGTTGGGTAGTATAAACTTCATCTTCTTCCTCCTCTTCCAGCCATAAAGGTAAATCATGTTCTAGAAATGGTTGAGCAAGAGGGTATAGGAATAACTTCTTGGACATATGTCAATTCTTGATGGTCATATTCCCAGCTCTGCAGCTGATGTAAGCATCGGCAGTGGCCAACCATGGCCTCCCAAGGATGAGAGGGTAACCAGTAAGCTTAGCGTTAGGATAGAGAACTAGAAAATCTTCAAGGTACTCCCAAGAGTCAATGGAGACCATCACATCCTCCACAATCACCTCAGTGGTCATTATGGAGCGGTTTGCAAGTTGCAGGACTATTGTCATCTTTCTCAATGAACCTTGGAGGTTGAGGTTGAGCATGGTGGCCTTGCTCATCACATTAATGGAAGCCCCAAGATTGATCAAAGTGTGTGTGACAATAGTGCCATTGATGTGCACATCTACTACAAGGCTTCCTGGGTCCAAATACTTTGGACAGATTACCTGCCCCAACATTAAGTCGGATAGTTTTCTAATGACATTAATGGTAGGGGCATCTCTTTTTCGCCTCCCTCGATGCTTGAAACACTTCTCCTTAATCAACTTGTTGTGAATAGGTACATCCTTGATGGCTTGGAGAAGTGGAATCTTGACACATAGGTTTTTCAATTCTCCTAGAAGTTTAGTCTCTTCTGGGGTAGGCTAGAGTGGTTGAGTTAATCTCTTAGGAAAGGGTGGATTTACTTTAAGAATGATTTCCTCTCTTTCTTCTTCAACCTCCCTGGGTGGAGGTGGAGGTTGGTTATTCGGGAGAAATATCCCAGATCTCAGGTTAATTTCCTAGATCTCCACAGCATAAGATGGATATGATGTCTCTCCACTATATACTTGTTTTGCATGTCTATTGTTTGGGTTGGGATTTGGATGGGCAGGCATCTGGGGTTGTTTAGGTGGAGTAGAGTGTAACAGTTGCGGTTGGGAAGGTGGTGAAGGAAATAAATCTAGAACATTTTTGTACTAGGGCCTCCACCCCTTGGGCAGTGCATTCCACTGAGGTTGTGGCGGAGCATATGGTTGAAATGACTCCCTGGATGGTTGGGAATGATATTGATATTCAAAGGACCAAGGAGGAGGTGTAGACCAGGAAGGATGAGCAGGGGGTCCCCAAGAAGGTATGGATGTGGTCTATTTGGGGTTGTAATATGCATCGGATGACCCTTGCATGCCCTGCTAGTATGGCCTAGGCCCAGGAGGTCTCCTTTGGTTTATGTAGCATAGCTGCTCAATGACCCCTTCAGCTCCTTGATATACAACTTTGAGTTCAGGAAAAGAAGGGAACTTCTCTTTGGAGTGGTTTTCTTCACAGACTGAGAAAATTTCAATAGAATTCAATGGACATCCATTCCTAGGGTGCCTCCTAGTGCATCTAGGATAGAAAATGGCCAAGGCTCTCTCTGCTTCCTCCTGCCTTCTCCTAATGTTCATAGTGTCCATCTATAAGGCAAGGGTTTGCAACATCTCACTCTTGAAATCTTCTAGCATGTTTCCAATTTCACCCTTGATGGATGAATTGGAAGAGGATGTGCTGACCATAGGTTGACTTCCCCTACAATTTTTCCTAGCTACCCTAGAATGGTTTCTAAAGACAGTCTTGATATCCTCATAGGGTAATTGGTATATATCTCCTCCTGTTAACAAGTGTAGGGTATCCAAAAGGTCTTCCCTTACTCCTCTAATCAGGACTAGCTTCAGTGACTCAGGGTCAAGTGTCCACCTTGCCCTTTTGTAACTAAGATGGAATATTTCTTCATAATCATGTAGGGATTCATAATTACCTAAGGTCATCCTAATAATTTCTTCTTTTGTATCCTTAGACCTACAGTAGTATTAATACTTGTTGTTGAAGGCTTGTTGCATATGAGCCCAAGTTGTGATGCTATCCCTAGGTAAACCCATGAACCAACACAAATTTGCATCCTTGAGGGTAGATGGAAATATTTTCAACTTCTGCTCATCATCTGTATAGTCATAGGTTCAGCATATAACAACTATTGAAAATGCAACAAGATGATGGAGCTTAGTGAAAAGAAGTCACCTTCACTAAGTGGTCCCGTAGGCTATTTTTGGCGCAAAGTCTATTTTGAAACTATGTCTATTTTTAGACATATGGATAATGGTCTGTAAGTTGCAGGATGCTATTTATGGATGATTGGTCATGTTGGTAAAAATAGATGGACCTCTATTTTTAGACATATGGGCAAGGTCTATTTTTAGACTGCGAGTCTAAAAAATAGAATAGTCGAATATTATTAGCTCTTAATAATATTTGGACTATAAACATTATCTTATCCTCTTGCAGCACTTTAGTTCAAGCTACGGATGTGGCACATGCAACTGCCAGAAGGAATTACGCTTTTCTTATGGGTTAGTTGAGTTATTGCATGAAGGACTTCAGTTAGAACTCAAGTGATTGAGTTTGGTGGAGTTGATTGAGGAGTTGATGGATTTGTGTTCAGTTTGACTTAGTTGAACTAGTTGTATTTAGTCTAACTGCTAAATACACTAGTGATGAGTGTGTGAATTAATTATTAATTAATTCACTAATTATTAACTCATAAATCAACTAAAGAATACATCCGTTAACTCAGTGCATGGACAGTTCAGTGGAGACAAGTGTTAGAGGTGAGTGAAAGGGCAAGACAGTTGTCAGTTGTGACTATAGTTGTGCATGAGATTTGCACAATCAGTGGATTGAAATTGCCAATGAGGATTGTGTAGTGCAACAAAAGGGAATATGAGTTTGGATAAGCCATTCTCATCTATTCTCATGCAGGATTGCGTAGTGGAGGCAGGCAAACAACGGAGGAGATTTGAACCTGTGATTGATTCAGATCTGAGCTACTTTGTGTGTAACAGGTGGAGATAGTACTGAGTACTTGCGAGGAGTATTGTACTATGTATTGTTACATGTTCTCTATCATCATAATATACAGATAGTTGAGGGGTTTTCATCTATATGCTTTCCCCAGTACATACTGTGTTGATATGTGTGATTGATGTTTCAATGTGCACATGCGATTGTTTCTTTAATTTCGTAAATTGATGATCAACGTAGAGGAGGTTATGTATTATGCATGCATTCCACAAATAGTGTATAATCAGGATAATCATTGTGAATAAGTGTCATATTATTCAAAATTTCTACATGGTATCAGAGCTCTCTGATTTGTAGAACAGGTTCTACATGATATCGGAGCAAAGTTGATCATCGGATTTATTATTCAGAAAGTGATTACATTTTATTTCTTCAGGCAGAGTCTGTAATCAGGCTAGGTAGCCTCTAGATTCATCCTTCTTTTGGAAGGTGAGATATCCAGTGAATGCCCATACAGTCAATCTCTGTACGAGAAATACTTTGTTTTCACGAATTTTAGATCAGAAGCGGTTGAGTTTTGAGCTGGTGGAATTCGAATTTGCAATAGTGTTTTCTTGGTATCGAAGTTGAAATGTCTTTCAGCGGATTGCGATTGGAGTATGCCCTTGAAGGTAGCTCGAATTATATTGCATGGAAAGACAGGATGGAGGTGGTGTTAGATGACAATGGGTTGAGGGAGTTCATAGATGCAGATGCCCCAAAACCTACTGATGTTGCTGAAGCTGAGGCTTGGCAAAAGAAGATAGCAAAGTGTCGAAGGATTCTGTTGGAGGGCGTGAGGGATCACATTGTATCTAGCCTGCATGGAAAGGCTTCTCCATACTTGATGTGGAAAGCGTTGACAGATTTATTCCAAAGCAAGAGTGACCAGAGGAAGTTGGCGCTCAAGGATAAACTCAGAAACATCAAAGCTGAGAAAGGAGACAGTATGCCCAAGTATCTCACGAAGTTCACCCAATGCTGGGATGAGCTGGGAAGTGTGGGGGTGACTGTCGATGATGAGGACTTGGTGAGCTTGGCTCTCCTTCGTCTTCCGAAGAGTTGGCATTCCTATCAGGACTCTGTCAATGGTCGGGAGAAGTTGCCAGGATGGGAAAGACTATGGTCAGATCTTGTGCAGGAGGAGATCAGGCGGAGTACCAGGGAAGGATCTTCATCAAAGGGAGCTGATGAAGAGAATTGTGCTTTGGCTGCCAAAGCAAAGAAAGGG
>APFE030070074.1:83881-104811 GCA_000404065.3 Pinus taeda | reverse complement strand
AAAACATCACATAGCAATGGATTCACCCGAAGTGTGGAATTATACAACAAGCATATGTTATCCTCCTCAAACTTGATAAAAATAAAGAGGTATTGGTGAGCAATGACTAGGGAAAATGGGAAAAGGGGTAAACCACTTTATGGCAGTAGGTCGCTCTTGAACATGACACTTTCACTTCATCACTATGACTATTTGGGTTGGGTAATCTCCTTGATGGTCATCATACCTTGGTATATCATACCATCCATTACTTTGGTTATGGGTCAATGCTGCCAATCCATTCAGTGTCACCAACATGTTCAAAGAAGTCACTCAGTTAAATTCATCCTTTGCAATACTTGTAAACCTTCATTTTCCTGAACGCCATTCCAAAACCTTGTGTCTTCAGTCACATTTCGTCTCTAAAAATAATTACACTCGCTTCATGTCATTGATGTAGGATACATCAAGGCCCTCCTACAACGAGTCGCTTCTTTTCGACATCAGCACATTATCCAAGAAGTTGACTTAGAAACACCCTTCCAGTACCTTGAGGCTTGCATACATCAATGGAAAGTTTCTCACTTTCAGTGATAGGTTGAAATCACTGGCCTTTGACCAAAAGAATTTGTATGGTGTTTGACATCAAAACATCCATTCACACCATGCAGAATGTATTGCAGTACCTTGAGGATCATTATCATCATCGATGATTTCTCTCATGTCTATTAATGGCTTACATCATTAGCTGGTAATCAGACGGTGTCTTCCCATGTTCGACTTCAGGTCAAATATTCACATGTTTAGACTTGTACTAGAGCGAACGATTGAATGAGATAGAAGATCCCAAATCTAGTTCCATCCAGTCGGGCTGTGATTTTAGGAAAAGTACCAAATCATCCGTACAATGGCTTTACACTGATGGTCATCCTATCTTGGGTTTATATCTGTAGACGACTACCTATGTACTTGTAATGAAATTTTATATGCTGAGCATGGGTATGCCTTCCATCAGCAATTCATGAGAAAAAATCAAAATATCATGATATTATGTATTGTAATCGATGCAGTTCACCATCCACTTCAGAACCTCTTCATCACATCGTAAATCATATCACTCGAAATTAACATTTTCGACTTCATGCTTTAGGGGGTAGGTGTTATAGATCCATTTGGGCATATCACTCCCATCATTCAGATCAATACTATTAAGGCTCATCAAACCCTAATTTAGTTGCTACATGCCCTAGACAAGTCAACACTTTGAATGCCCCTGAGAGTTTCTTTGCTTGAAGCCCTCCATAAATGCCTCCTTGAGGGACTAGCACAACCTTGGCTAGGGGTAAGTGTGCTTCAGTGTAGGTAGGCCCATGTCAGGGTGCTTTCCAAAGCACTTAGGCCCACTTCAACCTGTGCTGGTCGAGATTGAACGAAATCATCATAGGTTTCTGGGAACATTCTTATCTTCTGGAGCCATATAGAATATTCCCACACTTATCATCTCCTATGATCTCGAAATTGGATAGGGATGGGTTAAGTAACCTCGTATCCTCTCATCCCTTCCTCCATGGAAACAAACTCTAAGTTTGGAAGTCCATTCAATACCCTCATTTATGACCAAACCACCATCATTTTCCTATAAATTGAGCACTCAGCTAAGTGATAAGGGGTTGAAATTTGAGAATTTGTAAGGATATACTATTGGTGTGAGCTTTGAGATTGTAAGAAAGTATTTTTATGTTGCCAAAGTGTTGTTCTTTTGATGTGATGTTGGTTGGAACCCATGCTGGAAGAGTGACAATGGATCAGACTTCATGGTTGTAATTCTTCCTTCTACTTAATAAAGTTGTTTACACCTTTTCCCATATTCTTGTCTTTATGTATGATGATTATATGTGTAAATTCTTCCGATTCCATTTTCTTATAGTTGATACATCACTTTCTTTGATTGGTTTTTGTCCTATGTTTATGGTTGAAGGTACTTGTCGAGAGGATTAAGTTCGAGAAGGAGTGATGAGATCCAAACAAAGGAGGCAAAGGGAAGAGAAAGATAACAAGTAGGTCCCTTGTCTTATTTATCTTCTATAGAAAAAGGTTAAGCACTTTAAATCTGTTGTTCTAGGTGTAGCTACCCACCTAGGGAAATTGTGTTTATCCATAGATGCAAAATTCCACATAACAAGAAGCATGTAAATACCTATAATTTAGGTTTTCCCCATCTCTGTTTCTACCATTTGGATAAGATTGAACACACCAAAGTAGAAAAATGAGTACATGTATGAGGTTCCTAGACTGGACACAGGTTCATGGTTTTACCAAATCTCTCCTTATAGATGGATCATATTTTCTGTCAAGATGTCATCGGCCAAAAGTTGCAAACAAACACACGAAAGCTAGACACAGGACTAGCCAAGTGCTGCAGTGTCACAAGACTCTTTGAACTCCAGCCACATACACATTCAGAATCCAAGACTCACTAAGGCACAAAAATCATGTGCATAATGAAGAAAAAGGAAAACTTAACAAGGAAGATAAAAAAACAGATAGGTAGAAAACATATAACTAGGAAACAAAATAAAAAAGAAAAGAGAACAAAATGACCAAATCAAACATGATGTAAATCTGGAATAAGAAAACCATGACAGACAACGAGTACAATATGAGTGCAAGGAAGGTGTTGAAGCCCCGAAAATTGGGTCTACAACAAGGGGGATAACCACTCACTCCGGACCTTGGAAGTATCTCCTTTTCCATTTAGAATAGTGGCTCTGACTGGGGATAATGGGACTAGTTTCCCAATTTGTTTATGATGGGAATAGGGGAGTGATGTTTTCCTTTTTCTAACAGTTTACAAAGAGAATTCTTTAATCTAAATCTAGTCTAACATATGCAATTTTATTCTAATGAAAGGAAACATCTAATTCTAAAACTATCCCAAGATTAACACTTTACTTATGTGATCTAAAATAGTTTCCAACAACAATCAATAATCAAGATCATTCAATTACTACGAGAAATGAATTGTTTCGTATAAGAAATTAGCCAAAACAATTATGATAAACGTACCACATAATAAGTCATTCATACACTTAGCATAAAAAGAATAGTTACCATCGTACAAAAGTGAAAAAATGATAACTGGACATTCAGGCTTTCATATATAAACAAATGAAAATAATATATCACTTGGCGCATAAGCAAAAATTATTAAGAGATAAAAGTACCATTGATAATAGGTCCTGCTCATGACCTTCAGCGATTTAGATCTATCTCCAAACAATCAATATCCACTAAGAGTACAAAAGTACATTTCAGTAGCAGACATTAAACATAGATATAAATAAATCTCGTTCCATTCATTTATCAAAACCTCCTTAGAGAGGGCAAAAGTGCATGTTCTGAAGAATTGTTTTTGACAAATTTCTGGACCCCTCTCTAAATGCATGAGAGGGGTTTAAATACTACTAAAAAAATACTAAAAATAGTTATCACAAAAATTTAGGAGGAGGTTTAAATGATCGTCCTCATTGAAAGAAAAAATAAACTGAAATTAATCTAGAACTGTATCTATGATCAATTATGTATATGTTCCCTTATGTTGCAAATGTCCACCATTGGCTTTAGGAGTATCGGTTGACTGACCTCGGATTTAAATTGACTTGCGAAAATGGAATCACAAAGTGCTGGACCTATCCTCTCGGTGGAGGTTATGAGGCACTTCAGAGTCATACACTAACTATGTGGTTTTACGAAACGCTGCTAGCAAGTGTCCCAATTTAACTTTGTTATCCTCTTAATTGACTCTACTTCTTCTTCTGCTATCTGTTTCCACCTTGTTTGCAATTTTTGTGCTTTTGGAAGGGATCCTAGAGTGGTTTCTGATATTAGATTGGCTCTATGCAGATTTTCATTAATATAGTCAATGATATTGCTTGCTACTGTCACCGCTTCCTCCATTGCTTGTTCTACTTCTTTGAGTTGTGCATCCCATTTATCAAATAGCATTTATTTATGGGATTCATCTATCTTGGGTAATCATGCTTTCTTTCCTTCCTCCGATTCCTACCAATTCAAAAAGTCAAATACTTTCTTATAAATCGAGTGATAATCAAGTCGTAAGTCTATGGCTTGATTTGTAATATTGTCATGTTTTTCGCAATGGGAATTCCATTGTGATATTCTTTGGCAAAGAATTTCTCGCTGTTGCAAGAGTTGGTCATTTAGGGCAAGAGCTTCTGTGACAAATTCTTCAATTTTTGGGTCATCCTTGTGTAGCTCTATTGTGGCTTGTAACTGTTGTTCTTTTCCGGCAATACTGTTTTGATAGACCAGCTGCATTTTCTGGAAGTCCTGTTGTAACTTTGCCAATTTCTCCTCTGCTTCCCGGCTGATGCTGTCCTGCTATAGCTATTGCTGCAAAAATAGGATTTTATCCTCTCTATCTTTAAGTAACATTTGAACTTTAGATTCTTTGTCAATCGTAGCAGAAGCATAAGCTCCTATGATTTGAGAGAGTCTAGTCAGGTTCTCTGACAGATCAGTAGTTGGGTCTTGCAAAAGGATGTCCAAAGGCTCTACTTCAGGTTAGAGTACACTGTCTATTTTCAACTTCTTTCTCTGTCTCTTGACAAAAAATTTGTGCTGTGGACTATAAAACACATCTAGAGGAGGGATCTTTTCTATTTTTAGTATAATTTCAGATGAAGGAGCTACAGGAATGTGCTCTATTTTTGGAGTATTAACAACACCTTCAATTATTATTTCTGTGGTTGTCTGTACTGGATTCGTTGATGCCTCTACATTCTGATCCTCTGTGCTAATCAGCTCATTAAATTTTTCCCATTCCTTCTCCAAATCTATTATTAATGGTTTTGTTGGCTTTGTGAGGGGAGCGGGAGTCCCAAGCTATTTTGGAGACAAAACTTGTTGCTCGGGGTTCTCCCTAGACTAGGCTGTATCTTTGACTCATCCTTCACTTTTGCTGTGTTTTCTCCCTAACTATTTATACTTTTCAGTTGATTCTCTTGCAGATTTTGATTTGGATTTTTTTTTTCCCGAGCTTCCACTTATGCTAATGCTGAGAGTGAGCTCCCTTATTGGTTCTATACACAATTTGTCCAATGGGACATTTGCCAATCTCCGTTCTCTGTAGTGATTAAACTCTTGGAGTTCTGCTAGACTAAACTAAATTTGGGATAGATGTAAGCTTTCTCTAAGTGAGCTTTTCTACTGAAAACATCGTTGAAGAGATCATCCTCTTTAGTGAACACTTTTATTTTGACTGTCGTTGTAAAATTCTTTATAACATCAAAGGGGTCATATTGTTTCCATGGGAATTTAGGTAGCCATAGACATAGCATGTTATCTACCTCCATGAAAGTATGACCTAAATCGAATAATGCGAAAGCCCCACAAACCAGAGGGAATTGAGGCCAGGTGGCCTTCTTCTTATCCTTGATTTCTCTGCTCATGCCCCCAACACCACAGGTCTGGTAGGCTATCTCTCGGGCCATAAGTTTGTCAAGAACATACAAAGGAAGCACATGAGGTGAGGCAATGTTCCCGAATACCCTAATGTAGCTACATAACTCTTCCCCAAACCACCTTCCCGTAGGGAGAATGTCAATTTCGACTTCTGGGGAGAACCTAGGGGTGTCTGTGTTATATAGCATCTTATGAATAGGTAGCATTACTCCATGACATATTTTGTAGAAATGTGGGATAAAATTGGATTCCCGCAGTTCTTTATGGTAGACTTGAATAGGTAGTAGGTTCTATACTGTCCATTTCCATCCCATAATGGGAAAATAAGATACAAAACAAATAGGATCCATGACATAGTAGCTAGAAAGAAATGAGGGTAAAACCTCTAAGAAAAGCTTCTTTTAGTTTGATAATTCAGAATAATAGAAGCTAAATTATCAGCCAATATTTAGGCCCAATCCATTATGGTGGCATTCGTGGCCGTATCCAGTAAAGGTAACCACTCACACGAAAACTTATTGATATCAGTCTTTCTGAATAACCTACACGACATTGCAGTAGCAAAACAATAAGGAGAAGGGAGGGGACCAATAGCGTACACACCATTTATATCCTTCTTTAATGACTCGTCCTTCACTGACCAGTTTTTAGTGCATTCTGTGAAATCCTCATTCTCTTTGGTGAATTTTTCCTTGAACTGTTTGTTATAGCTAGCTTGAGGCTTTGGCAAGTGATACATACGCCTTAAACTTTGTGGGGTAAATGACCCCATGACTTCCTAGTTTCACGTCTTCAATTTCCTGTCTGATATATCAGCATGGTCTATCACCCATTTTACCATATCTGTGTAAGGAAGTATCTTCGGCCTTGCTATGACACGGTAGAGAAACGAGCATGTAAGCTATGATAGTGATGCTTCGGATGACCCATGACCATCTGTTGTAATTGTAGCTTCCATGACTCTAAGGTTTTCTTCTTCTAGCAGTTGATACATGCCTTCCCAAGTAGATATCCCCACTTATCTGGTACAAGTAGTGTTCGTGAATAATGGATTCATCTTTGATTTTTCAGATACCAGAGATTTTTCTTTGTTTCCCATTATGTTCTTTGTACTGCTCCTACAACTTCACAAGTAGAGAATGAAAACACAATAAGGAAGATAACAAATAATGATTGATAATAAGGTGACGGGAAAGTTTTTAATTTAAAATCATATCAAAGATATTAGCTTGCATGAGATAGTCCTTTCGAACAGATCTAAATAATTTCTCATAAATAACCATCAATGGATAGTTAAAATGACGTTAATGTTCATAACTCAGCATCGAATGATGGGAAATACTTTATCAAGCTATGAGCCCTTATATCTGTGATAAAGCGATTTTGCGATTTGCTTCACAACATCGCAGATTGCAATATGGCAAAATCTATCTTCGTTAAAAGCCGTCTGTTTCAACGTGGAACTACGAGGTGCGATTTGCGAGAGACTTTATCGTATTTCACAATTTCTCGGCGTTTATATTAAGTAGCGGTGCTATATATGGAATTTGCGATATGCGATGAGTTTGTGGGGCATGTGATCTCGCTATATCGCTTCTTTGCATTTTCGAGAGTCTCTTTGAAGGTATGTCCACTGTTACCTTTTGTGACGCGATGTTTTTTATTAAGAGAACGAGCTTATTTAGGACTTAACCTAATACTCAAGACTTTGCGCTCGTGACGATTTTCCTAGCTTTTATGATTATATTGCGTTCTTTATAGAGAAGCTAATTCTATGCACATAAAGAAAGAAAAAATAGGAATCTTAATTTTTTTAAAGTCTTGTTTTATTAAGAACAAAAGGAAATGCTAAGTTTTTTATTTTTTTAGAAGGGTCCCCATTTTTAAATGTTGTGGCGAACACTTAAAAAAGGGGGGGGTGTGTTGTTGATGGCTACAACAATTGGCGATTCACTTGAAAGAACCAGTTATCTCTGACAGTTTTTTGAATTTTCTAAAACTTCTTAAATAGAAATGGTTTTGGAAAATCAAACTTTATTCCAAAACTATAAGGTGCATAGTGCTATTTCCCAACAATAATATTTTGTTTCATCCATCATAATTCTGATTATTTTCTTCCCAAAGCTAGTCATTATACTTACATCAGTCATTACTTGGTTTATAAGATAAAAAAAATACATCTCTGTAGATCAGTTTTAAGTATACTCATTTGTCGTAGTTAGAGCCTCTGCTACCAACAGGCGTTGATAGCCTCGACAGGGTTACCTGTTACCCAACAATGATCTAGTATCCTACTTTTAAGAAGTATATAGTTTTCAAAGATAAATCCATATTCACACTAATTGCTTTTGTTTTCTTTTAATTCTTAAAGAACAATGTCTTGGTTTGGTGGCCAACTTTTGACAGTGCCATTCACTTGATTTATAACTTCACTGAACAAGCTAGCTCGTGATGAGACCCCTTGTCTTTTGATTGAAGCAATCTTAAGTCATTGCCCTGTTTTGGTATGCAGTTTGGCAATGTTAGCTAGTTATAATCTTTATGATCATGATAAGCCGACTCTTGATGAGACCTCTTATTCTTTAAGTTTATAGTGCGTAATTGGATTACTCTTTGAAACTTGTAATTTCCTAAAGTGGGGAGGTAGTCATTGGTTCCTTAAGAGTTTCTCTGGACAACAATTGTAGAGTTTTTGAAGGTAGCTTTTCTACAGAGAATCGTTGTTTTGTTATTGATGCCTTTTATGACTGATATAAAGCAAATTCCTACTAAAGGCTGCTTTTGATCAAAACTTTGTAAAGTTGAAACAAGTAAAACTTTCAGGTTTGAGCACTTGACCATATTTTTCAAAATAAAGATTAATTTTACTAATCAATTCCATTTATACAAGCAAAAAATTTTTTTTACAAGAGACACTAATCTTTTCGTGGAAACCAAAAGTAAACATTTTCAACCTTTTTATTATCAAAATAAAGCTAAAAATAATAATTTAAAAATAAAAGAGGTCATCTTTTGTGGAAAGTATTTTTTAAGGATCTATCCATTAATAGGTAAAGATTCTCTTTTCCCTCTAAATCTTGCAATATGAAAGTTGATGGACCAATGATTTCTGTAATTTGGGATGGTCTGTTGTGGCCACCAACAACCCCCCTCCTTATTTAGTAATAGCAATAATACTAAAAAAGGGGGGACCCTTAGTTATTAAATCCAAAGAATTTAAAGTAGTATTTAAATTTCTTTTTCGCAAATAAAGTTACCATCATAAGCTTAGGAAGCCACCTTGGAAACTCTTAGAATCTAAGTTTAGGATAAGGAAAAAACTATCTTACCAAAGGAAATCGCATCGCAAGAAAATAGCGGGATGCCACCTCACAAATGCAATCCCAATATTCACGAGATAACGACAATGACCAAATATTGCATCGCATTCAGCATAACTTACTTAAAACACTTCAAGAAATCTGCCAATGTGCGATGCCCTCGATCGCAACATCGCATCTCGCAAGGAATAGGTTAACATAAAATTTGTCATACAAAATATTCTTGCGATTTGCAATATTGCGATATTGTGATTCTGCGATTGCGATTTGCGATATTGCGACATTATGATTCTGTGATTTTGCGATTTTGCGACCTTCGATGTTGTGGTAGCAAATCGCAAAATCGCTCCATCGCAAATCTTTCGGGCTCGTTATTCAAGAAAGTAGTTTCCTTAAGATGACACATGGTTATGCGCTTTAAATGCTAATAAAAGAGGTTAAGCTGTCATTTATGAATAGAATATGGGTGCGTGCTCTTCAAAGAACATTTCACGTAAGGTGGTATATTGGGTATGTCTGCGGCATTTAAAACTTTCCCATCACCCTTCCTTGTCATTCAATTTCACCTCACTTGTGAATTGCAGGCACGGAAAGCAGAGGACTATACAGCACAATACACAGGCTGAAATGGGAAAGAAAAGCAAAGCCCCGAGCTCCGAAGAAGAGAAAATGGCACCCTTGTATACAGACACAGCTTGCAACAGAGATGCGGGAATAGCTACGTGGGAAGGAATGTATAACATGCTCGAAGAGGAGAATCCCAGAGTAATGGAGGTTACAGCTGTCGCAGGCTCACAAAGCTCTTCTGAAGCATCCCTCGTAGACCTAGCTTGCTCATTCTTACATTGGATAGCAGCAAGGCCAAGAATCCTCCCATACACGGACATGGTCAAATGGATATTGGATAAGGCAGAAATAAAAAATAGACAATTTAAGGTTCATGGTCAAGGACTTATAGGTTCATTCGTCACACAGGATTTAAAGCTTATGTATCATCTACCAGAACCACAGGTAATCTACAACAGATAGTTTACAGAAAATTTTATAAAAGAAAATCCGGACTTGGCAGAAACTACCAAAGATTGGTCTAGGAGAGATGAGCCACTCAAGAAAGACAAACACGGTATGTACAGTACTGGTGCCCTTACCTCTCCATACTGCTTTGCTGCTACCATGCTCTGTAGAATATTTGGAATGCCAGATATTAACAAATTCTCATGGGAGTGGCTTCCATTATTGGATGCTACCACAAATGCCACCATTGTAGATTGGGCTAGAGTTTTGTCTGATAACCTGGCCACAGCCAATGGCAATTACTGGTCAAAAAGAGCTACGGCTCTGAGGATTTATCCTCCTTTTTAACTTTCTGCGTATATAATGGATGCAATATGTTATATTTCTAAGTTTCCTATTATGGGTTGGAAGTGGATGACACAAGACCCTCTGCCCATTCATGTATATCACAAAGAGTTATGGGACTTTGAGTTCATCCCATATTTTTACCAAATTTGTCATGGAGTTATGTTGCCCTTGTGTAGAATTTTGTATGATAAAGACCCTCCAAGATGCTCGCCTCAAGCATAAGTAGACATCCTCACTATTGTAAGATGGTTCGGGGAAGAAATGTTTACTTATGTCAGGGTTTTTGGAAGTTCTGTACCCCCTCATGTCCTGCCTGTATATATCCCTGATAAACTCTTAGCTCGAGAGATCGCCTACCAAACCTATGGAGAAGGAGGCCTAACTAAAGAATTAAAAGACAAAAAGAAGGCTATATGACCACAGTTTCCTATAGCCTATGGGGTCTTCTCACTATTCGATATAGGTCACGCCTTTACAGAAGTAAGGAATATCACATGCTTACAGCTCTTCAAATTCACTGCAAGGCCATTTGACCCTTATGAGGTCGCCCACAATTTTACAACAGTAGTCAAGATAAAGGTGTTCTCAAGAGAAAAATATTTATTTGATGATTTATTTCAGCAGAAAAACACATTGGAAGAAATTTTACACACAGCCCAACTACAAGTACCCCCAGAAGAATTTCAAAGGTTCAAAACATACAGGGAAAGAAGGTTGGCTAGTATTCCTTTGGAAAAGCTATGCCTAAAACCCCCAAGAGAGCCAACTCCAAGTGTCAGCCTCAGTGGAAGTTCAAGTACCAATGGATCTAAGTCTAAATCTGAAAAAGAAGTGTTTGAACACTCTAAAAGATCCAGAAACGAACTAAATAAGAACGAAGGGTCAGTGAATGATACTGCCCAGTCAAAAGAACTTCTACATCAGCAGATTATTGCCTCCCCGCAAAGAAATCCTCCCCCTCTAGTCATCCAAGCACCACCAGTCACAGCTGAATTAGATAAAGAATGGGAAACCTTCAATTACTTGATCAATCTTGAAGGACAGACCATGAATACAAATGTCAGTGATGTACATATAATAAAAGAAGTAGTCACAGGAATAGTTAGCGAAGCCTCGGATGTGGAGCATATTCTTATTTCTCCGTCCTCTGAGCTTGTACTAAAATTAGAAGAAATTCCTCCCCTAGATGTATTTTATAGCCCATAGCATAAAGCAGTAGTAAGAAAGCAGAGAAAGAAAAGGAAACTGGAAAACACTCTGAGGTACAACAACTGCTAAAAGAAAGGGAAGAGCAGATACAAGTACTGCAACAACAATTGCAACAAGCCCATGCCAATAACGAAGCACAAAAACAGCTTGAAAAGTTTCAACAGGACTTCCAACAGATGTAGTTAAGCTATCAGAACGGTTTGGATGAGAAAGGAAAACAATTACAGGATTTGAGACAGATGCACAAGGACGACCCGAAGCTCAAAGAGTTCATCACAGAGTCCATTTCCCTGAATGAGAAATTACTACAGCAGCAAGAAGCATTGGGCCAAAAGATATCACAATGGAGTAATTATTGTGAGATTAGTGATAAAACCACTAATCAAGTAATAGACTTGCGGAGTGACTAATATCTTATTAACAAACGAGTGACTGAATATTTGTCATGGCAAGAGACGTACGAGGGAAAAAGAGCAGGGACACCAAGGATTAATAAAAATCACAAGGAAATGCTCTTTAACAAATGGGACGAGCAGATCAGAGGAGCGAAGCGAGCAGCAGAAGGAGCAGCCATGGCGGCAGGCAGACTTATTGATTGTGTAAATGAAAATTTACACAGGGCCAATTTGATTGCAGAGACCACCCTGGGGTACTTACCAAATGCTCAACAGCTAGAAGCAGATTGGAAACAGAGGGCTGAAGAAAAGGCTAAAGTAATCCAAAGGCTAAGTAAGTTAAACTGGGATTGTTACTGGACATACTTGGTAAAACCACATAGCCAATGGATGACTATTAAATGCATTATAAATGCAACCGAAAAGATGGTGCCAACTCTCATAGATTTTTTTTTCTCAGCCCAGTTGAAAGCGAAAGTCAGCCACCCAAATCTCCTTAAATAGATGCTGCATACATGTGATTTCAGAGATCAAGCACATAAATAGTTTAATTTTAATTTTAATTTCTCTTTATTTTCCTAAAAAAAAGGATGGTCATTTAAACCACATCCTTTATTTTTGTGATAATTTATTTTTAGAATTAGTCAGTAGTATTTAAACCCTTCTCATGCATTTAGAGAAGGGTCTAGAACTTTATCAAAAACTTGTCCTCAGAACATGCACTTTTGTACCGTTAGAGGAGGTTTTGGTGAATGAATGGAACAGGGTTTATTTGATATTTGGACTTGATATCTACTACTAATGTTGCACTTCTTTACTCTTAGTAGATGTTAAATAAAGGAGAGATAAATCAATTGTTGCTTGAAGCTCATGAGTAGGACTAGTTATAAATGGTACTTTTATCTCTTAACCATTTCTGCTTATGCGTTAAAGCGATATTCAGTTTTCAGTTATTTATATGTTATAGCATGAATGCCTGAGTTATCATTTAGCACTTTTGTACAGTGATAGCTATTTCTTTATGTTTTAATGTATGGATAACTCATTTATGCGATAAGTTTTTCACAACTATTTTTTCTAACTTCTTATACGAAGTAGTTCATCTTTATTGAATTCCTTTCTTATAATAGCTGAACGATCTTTATTACCAGTTATTGTTTGAAATCTTTCTAGATCGCATAGAAGAAAGATCACATGCCGGGTTAGCATAAATTTTGATATCTTTCTGTTTATTAGAATACAATATCATAGCATTAGATTAGAATATAATAGAAGTATTCCCTTAGAACAGAAATACCCATCTTTCTCACACAGACACACTGAATTGGGAAACTAGTCGCATATCCCCAGTCGGACCCGCATTACCAAACAGATAAGGAGCTGCCAACCAAGGTCTAGACCGGGCGGGTATCCCCCTTTTTGTCGACCCGATTTTCGGGGCCCTCAACATATTTGGCGCTAGAAGGAGGGCCTGAAGCATGTTGTCTGTTGGAATTTGTTTTCAATGTTAACATTTGAATTAGGATGTCCTCTCTTAAACTTCCAATTTGGAGTTGCATCCATGTTCGAGCATCCTCCAACACTCCACCTGAAGTGGTAAGGCTATTGTCTCAGGTAAAATTTGATGGTAAGAGAAATTCTTCTGCTTTTAATCATGCCTTTCAATTTATTCAAGGAATTTCACATTTTGATTTTCAAGGAATTGACGAAGGCATTTTATGCAGAATTTTTACTCTCACATTTGTAGCAGAAGCTTGAAAATGGTGTAGAACCCTTCCGGTTGCCTCAATTAATAGCTGGGATCAATTTGTCACGATTTTCATTTGCAAATTTGACTCCTATGACTATGATTAGGTATATGATGAGATTGAATATCTACGAAAAGAAGATGAGTCTATTAGAGATTTTAATATTCGATTTCATCTGAATTGTTTGAAATTTAATATTGAGAATGATCCCATAAGTGAAGAATCATTAGATTGTGTTGATCATAATTATTCGATGCCTCCTATTCCTGACTCGTATGAAATTAGTCCAAGCTTTGTTTAATTCTCTTCCGACATAAATGAGAAATCCAATTCGGATGTGTAAATAAATCATGATGAGGAAGTTTCACAGAGCTTAGAAGATATTTTAGATCGAATGCTAGAAGACAAAAGCGGCAATTTTGGAAGAAAGGTTACCTTGGAATCTGAAGGAAACTTCAGAAAATATGATCGCAACTCAACAAATGCCAAGGTCAGATAAACAAAATAATTTTCTTTCAAAAAACACAAGCACATCAAGGTATGATCTAAAACCTGAAATCTATGATGAACATAATGCGCAAGAGTTTTCAAGAAGAGATATTTGTTGCATTACTCCATAATCACATTTTTCTCTTTATCCTGATATCTTTAATGATGATATTTTTTCCCCTCTCAATATTAATGATATTTCAGAAAGTATAGAGGCTGGTCTTAATGAATCACCATTAAGTGATTTTCAAGATAAGGAAATAATTGGAAAACATTTTTTTGCCATTAACAGACATGAAATCCCTATTCCTCGTGGTTTGAATATACTGGATGAAACTGAAGAAAAACATAGGGAATCTTGTGAAGTCGTTTATGATGATTATTTTGATATTGAAGATGTTGATTTATCTCGAGAGAATCAACAGGAAATTCAAATAATATCTGAGAATGAGAAGTATTTTAAATCAGAAACTATTTCAACTGATCCTCATTCTAAAGCAGCTAATCACCTACATGATTTCATTACCCAAGAAAATATTCCAGTCTATGATTCATATCATGACCAAGATTTCATGCCTTTTTATAATCATGGTCCCCTTTCTGAATCACAAGATGGGGGTCGAGGTCACTCAAACCCTAGAATCATAGCCAATCGTTGCGAAAGACAAATCATTACAAAACAATCCCAACTGTGTTGTAACTCTAGTTGTACAGATAATAATTTTATCTTATTTTTTCCTTCTTACCTATTTTGCACAAAAAAAAAAATCTTTTTAGATGTCTAGGCCCTTGAATCCAAAAATTCATATCCTCAATCTGGTCTATTATCTCTTCCATTGAGCATTTATCAGTCCTTAATACAAATCCATCCAGATTTCTATGATCCAATAAGTATTCAATTGGACAGAAATTTCCATAAGAGGGAAATTATAAATAAAATTCTAACAATAATTGTATATTCCTGTTCCACATTCAATTTTCTAAGATCAGTAAGAATTTCGTTTTTAGTATTAATATTTGAACTGTATATATATGCAGGAACGAAAATAAGAGAATGGTTACACTGGAAATATGATTATACCTAGTCAATCTCATGTATATTGTTAGAATAGGAGTAGAATTAGTTTAGTTAGTTCAAAAATAAATGAAGTAAATAGCCCTTTTCATATTTTATAAATATTCAAGGACAAAATTACTTCTCATTAGAAAATTTGTGATCGTCCTAGAAAACAATTCTCACATAATAAAACCAGTTGTGAATGGTTACGTTAGGAATTTATGAAAAAGACACAAACTCCCTTTTTAGATTTTGATTTTTTGCTTGTATAAATAGCAAATCTTTTGGAAAACTGATCTTTATTATTGAAAGATACAGTTAAAAACTCTAGCCTAGATACGACACTAGTTTCAACTTCATAAAGCTTTGATGAAAATAAACCTTTAGTGAAGAAATTGTTTTATATCAGGGAAACGAAAGGTATCAATAACAAAATAAATATTTTCTGTAGAATAGTTACTTCCAAAAACTCTATCATTGTCGTCCAGAGCTATCTAAAGAAAACAATGACTTCCTCCTTGCTAAGGAAATCAAAACTTTCAGAGGAACAATCCAAGGATACACTTCATCTTGAAGAATGAGAGGTCTCATCATGAGCCGGCTTATCATAATCACAGATATTATAACTTGCTGACTTTGCCAAATACTGCATACCATAACAGGGCAATGACTCAAGATTATTACAATCAAGAGGCAAGGGGTCTCATCAGGAGCCAACTTGTTCAGCAAAGTTATAAATCAAGTGAATGACTATGTCACAAATTGACTATCAAAACAAGACATTGTTCTTTAACAATAAAAAATCAAAGCAATAAGTGTAGATGTGGATTCTTCTTTGAGAGTTGTAGGTTTCTTCAAGTAGGATACAGGATCATTGCTAGGTAACAGGTAACCCTGTCGAGGCTATGAATGCCTGCTGGCAGCAAAGGCTCTACCTACGACAAATGAGCATATTTTAAAACTGGTTTATAGAGAAGACTTTGTTTTATCTTTACAGACCAAGTAATGATTGATGTAAACACAAGGACTAACTTGAGGCAACAAAAAATCAAAGCTGAAAATCGCTGAAACAAAATGTCATTGACAGGTTAGAGCATAATGTACTTTATCTTTCTATAATAAAGTTTAACTTTCTGAGAAATTTATGTCTTGGAAGTTTAGAAAATTCAACTCAAACAAAGAGATAACTGGTTCTTCCAAGTGAATCGCCAATTGTTGTGGCCACCAACAACCCCCCTCCTTATTTAGTACTAGCAATAATACTAAAAAATGGGGGACCCTTAGTTATTAAATCCGAAGAATTTAAAGTAGCATTTAAATTTCTTTTTCGCAAATAAAGTTACCACCATAAGCTTAGGAAGCCACCTTGGAAACTCTTAGAATCTAAGTTTATGATAAGGAAAAAACTATCTTATCAAAGGAAATCGCATCGCAAGAAAATAGCGGGATGCCACCTCACAAATGCAATCCCAATATTCACGAGATAATGATAACGACCAAATATCGCATCGCATTCATCATAACTTACTTAAAACACTTCAAGAAATCTGCCAATGTGTGATGCTGCCAATCGCAACATTGCATCTCGCAACGAACAGGTTAACATAAAATTTGTCATACATAATATTCTTGCGATTTGCGATATTGCGATATTGTGATTCTACAATTTGCGATATTGCGATATTGCGATTCTGCGATTTCGCGATTCGCGATTTGTGATATTACGACATATGATTATGCGATTTTGCGATTTCGCGACCTGCGATGTTGTGGTAGCAAATCCCAAAATCGCTCCATCGCAAATCTTTGAGGCTCGTTATTCAAGAAAAGTAGTTTCCCTAAGCTGACACATGGTTATGCGCTTTAAATGCTAATAAAAGAAGTTAAGCTGTCAGTTATTAATAGAATAGGGGTGCGTGCTCTTCAAAGAACATTTCACGTAAGGTGGTATATTTGGTATGTCTGCGGCATTTAAAACTTTCCCATCACCATTGTCATTCAATTTAACCTCACTTGTGAATTGCAGGCACGAAAAGCAGAGGACTATACAGCACAATACATAGGCTGAAATGGGAAAGAAAAGCAAAGCCCTGAGCTTCGAAGAAGAGAAAATGGCACCCTTGTATACAGACACAGCTTGCAACAGAGATGCGGGAATAGCTACATGGGAAGGAATGTATAACATGCTCGAAGAGGAGAATCCCAGAGTAATGGAGGTTACAGCTGTCGCAGGCTCACAAAGCTCTTCTAAAGCAACCCTCGTAGAGCTAGCTTGCTCATTCTTACATCGGATAGCAGCAAGGCCAAGAATCCTCCTATACACGGACATGGTCAAATGGATATTGGATAATGCAGAAAAAAAAAAAAAGACAGTTCAAAATTCATGGTCAAGGACTCATTGGTTCATTCGTCGCACAGGATTTAAAGCTTATGTATCATCTACTAGAACCACAGGTAATCTACAACAGACAGTTTATAGAGAATTTTGTAAAAGAAAATCCGGACCTGGCAAAAACTACCAAAGATTGTTCTAAGAGAGATGAGCCGCTCAAGAAAGACAAACACGGTATGTACAATACTGGTGCCCTTACCTCTCCATACTGCTTTGCTGCTTCCATGCTCTGTAGAATATTTGGAATGCCAGATATTAACAAATTCTCATGGGAGTGGCTTCCATTATTGGATGCCGCTACAAATGCCACCATTGTAGATTGGGCCAGAGTTTTATCTGATAACCTGGCCACAGCCATTGGCAATTACTGGTCCAAAAGAGCTACGGCTCAGAGGATTTATCCTGCTTTTTACCTTTCTGCGTATATAATGGACACAATATGTTATATTTCTAATTTTCTTGTTATGGGTTGGAAGTGGATGACACAAGACCCTCTGCCCATTCATGTATATCACAAAGAGTTATGGGACTCTCAGTTCGTCCCATATTTTTACCAAATTTGTCATGGAGTTATGTTGCCCTTGTATAGAATTTTGTATGATAAAGACCCTCTGAGATGCTTGCCTAAAGCACAAGTAGACATCCTCACTGTCGCAAGATGGTTCGGGGAAGAAATGTTTACTTATGTCAGGGTTTTTGGAAGTTTTGTACCCCCTCATGTCCTGCATGTATATATCCCTGATAAACTCTTAGCCCGAGAGATCGCCTACCAAACCTGTGGAGAAGGAGGCCTAACTAAAGAATTAAAAGACAAAAAGAAGGCTATATGGCGATAGTTTCCTATATCCTGTGGGGCCTTCTCACTATTCGATGTAGGTCACGCCTTTGTAGAAGTAAAGAATATCACATGCTTACAGCTCTTCAAATTCACTGCAAGGCCATTTGACCCTTATGAGGTCGCCCACAATTTTACAACAGTAGTCAAGATAAAGGTGTTCTCTAGAGAAAAAGATTTATTTGATGATTTATTTCAGCAGAAAAACACATTGGAAGAAATTTTGCACACATCCCAACTGCAGCTACCCCCAGAAGAATTTCAATGGTTCAAAACATATAGGGAAAGAAGGCTGGCCAGTATTCCTTTGGAAAAGTTATGCCTAAAACACCCAAGAAAGCCAACTCCAAGTGTTAGCCTCAGTGGAAGTTCAATTACCGATGGATCTAAGTCTAAATCTGAAAAAGAAGTGTCTGAACACTCTAAAAGATCCGGAAACGAACTAAATAAGAACGAAGGGTCAGTGAATGATACTGCCCAGTCAAAATAACTTCTACATCAGCAGGTTATTGCCTCCCCACAAAGAAATCCTCCCCTTCTAGTCATCCAAGCACCACCAATCATAGCTGAATT
This sequence comes from Pinus taeda, assembly GCA_000404065.3. NCBI lineage: Eukaryota > Viridiplantae > Streptophyta > Pinopsida > Pinales > Pinaceae > Pinus > Pinus taeda. The sequence goes on along the minus strand of APFE030070074.1, from coordinate 85,968 downwards.
GGATAAAGAATGGGAAACCTTCAATGACTTGATCAATCTTGAAGGATAGACCATGAAGACAAATGTCAGCGATGTACAGATAATAAAAGAACTAGTCACAGGAATAGTTAGCGAAGCCTCAGATGTGGAGCTTGTACTAAAAGTAGAAGAAATTCCTCCCTAGATGTATTTTATAGCCCACAGCATAAAGCAGTAGTAAGAAAGTAGAGAAAGAAAAGGAAACTGGAAAACACTCTCTCTCAAAACACAGAACAATTGGATGTCTTGTGGAAAGATCCCACAAGCAATCCCATGGAAAATCTCACCAAACTATCTCAGGTCGCAGGAGCATACGCCTCCGCTACAATCGACAAAGCATCTAAGGTACACAAACTGCTAAAATAAAGGGAAGAGCATATACAAGTACTACAACAACAACTGCAACAAGCCCATGCCAATAACGAAGCACAGAAACAGCTTGAAAAGTTGCAACAGGACTTCCAGCAGATGTAGTTAAACTATCAGAAAGGTTTGGATGAGAAAGGAAAACAATTACAAGATTTGAGAGAGATTCACAAGGATGACCTCAAGCTCAAAGAGTTCATCACAGAGTCCATTTCCCTGAATGAGCAATTAATACAGCAGCAAGAAGCATTGGGCCAAAAGATATCACAATGGAGTAATTATTGCGAGATTAGTTATAAAACCACTAATCAAGTAATAGACTTGCGGAGTGACTACGATCTGATTGACAAACAAGTGACTGAATATTTTTCATGGCAAGAGATGGATGAGGGAAAAAGAGTAGGTGCACCAAGGATTAACAAAAATCACAAGGCTCTTTAACAAATGGGATGAGCAGATCAGAGGAGAAGAGCGAGCAGCAGAAGGAGCAGCCATGGTAGCAAGCAGACTTATTGATTGTGTAAATGAAAATTTACATAGGGCCAATTTGATTGCAAAGACCACCCCGGGGTACTTAGGAAATGCTCAACATCTAGAAGTAGATTGGAAAGAGAGAGCTCAAGAAAAGGCTAAAGTAATCCAAAGGCTAAGTAAGTTAAACTAGGATTGTTACTGGACATACTTGGTAAAACCACATAGCCAATGGATGACTATTAAATGCAACCGAAAAGATAGCGCCAACTCTCATAGATTCTGTTTTCTCAGCCCAGTTGAAAGCGGAAGTCAACCACCCAAATCTCCTTAAACAGATGTTGCGTACATGTGATTTCATAGATCAAGCACAGAAATAGTTTAATTTTAGTTTTAATTTCGCTTTATTTTCCTAAAAAAAAGGACGGTCATTTAAACCGCATCCTTTATTTTTGTAATAATTTATTTTTAGAATTATTCAGTAGTATTTAAACCCTTTTCATGCATTTAGAGAAGGGTCCAGAAATTTATGAAAAACTTGTCCTCAGAACATGCACTTTTGTACCCTGAGAGGAGGTTTTGGTGAATGAATGGAACAGGCTTTATTTGATATTTGCATTTGATATCTGCTACCAATGTTGCACTTTTTTACTCTTAATTGATGTTAAATCAAGGAGAGATAAATCAATTGTTGCTTGAAGCTCATGAGTAGGACTGGTTATAAATGGTACTTTTATCTCCTAACCATTTCCGCTGATGTGTTAAAGTGATATTCAGTTTTCAGTCATTTATATGTTATAGCATGAATGCCTAAGTTATCATTTGGCACTTTTGTACGGTGGTAGCTATTTATTTATGTTTTAGTGTATGGATAGCTCATTTATGTGATACGTTTTTCACAACTGTTTTTTCTAACTTCTTATACGAAGTAGTTCATGTTTATTGAATTCCTTTCTTATAATAGCTGAATGATATTTATTACCAGTTGTTGTTTGAAATCTTTCTAGATCGCATAAAAGAAAGATCACACCCCGGGTTAGCATAAATTTTGATATCTTTCTATTTATTAGAATACAGTAGCATATCATTAGATTAGAATATAATAGAAGTATTCCCTTAGAATAGAAATACCCATCTTTCTCACACACACACACACTGAATTGGGAAACTGGTCCCATATCCCCAGTCGGACCCGCTATACCAAATGGATAAGGAGCTGCCAACCAAGGTCC
>APFE030070074.1:6427-72159 GCA_000404065.3 Pinus taeda | reverse complement strand
ACTTTTATCTCTTAACCATTTCTGCTTATGCGTTAAAGTGATATTCAGTTTTCAGTTATTTATATGTTATAGCATGAACGCCTGAGTTATCATTTGGAACTTTTGTACGGTGATAGCTATTTATTTATGTTTTAGTGTATGGATAGCTCATTTATGCGATAAATTTTTCACAACTATTTTCTAACTTCTTATACGAAGTAGTTCATATTTATTGAATTCCTTTCTTATAATAGCTGAATGATCTTTATTACCAGTTATTGTTTGAAATATTTCTAGATCGCATAGAAGAAAGATCACACCCCGGGTTAGCATAAATTTTGATATCTTTCTGCTTATTAGAATACAGTAGCATAGCATTATATTAGAATATAATAGAAGTATTCCCTTAGAATAGAAATACCCATATTTCTCACACACACACACTGAATTTGGAAACTGGTCCCATATCCCCAGTCAGACCCGCTATACCAAACGGATAAGGAGCTGCCAACCAAGTTCCAGACTGAGCGGGTATCCCCCTTGTTGTCGACCTGATTTTCGGGGCCCTCAACATGGTCCAAGCCACATCCATTGGAATTTAGAATGTTTGCCTTTTTCTTCATGAGCTTTATCCCATTTCAATACTAAATCTCCAATTTGGCAATCCTTTTTGGATACCATGTTTGAATCAAAAGAAGCCTTTACTAATGCTTCATGATGCGCATGGGTAATTTTGGCCTGTTCTCATTGCTCTTCTAGCTTAAGGATCTGTAATTGTCTTAGTTGCAAAGATGAAGAAGAGCTTCTTCGATAAATTGAACTAAGGCTAAAGAAGGAATAACTAGATGTGTTGGGAGAATCGCTTCTTTCCCATAAACCAAATTAAAGGGAGAAGTGCCAATGGAAGCCGTTTGAGTTATTCGATCTACCCAAAGAGCATACATTAAAGATTTGTGCCAATTTCTATGACTCTGATCAATAGTACGTTTAATAATTCTGATCAAGTTTTTATTTGTTGATTCGGCCAATCCGTTCCCTTGCAAGTAATAATTGGTGGAATACTTAAGTTTAAAACCTTTTTTGAGTGCAAATTCAGTCATAGCATTGCCAGAAAAATATGGTGCATTATCAAACATTAAAGCAGAAGGTAAGCCAAACCTGGTAATTATGAACTGATCTATGAAATTGATAATATTTTCAGAGTTGGCTATTTTGAGAGGAACTTCTTCTACCCATTTAGTAAAATAATCGGTAGCTGTAAGGATGTACTTATGTTGTTTAGAAGAGTGCATAACAATCTCACCTATTATATCCATTCCCCATTGCTCAAATGGTTGGTCGATATTAACTGGTTGCAATGGCAGTGATGGTTTCCTCTGTCTTCCAACAGTAGTTTGGAAAATCTGACATTTTCTTACATAGCTATGTGTATCCTTGAATAAAGTTGGCTAGTAGTAGCTTGCGTGCAAGATTTTGTGTGTTGTTGCATCTCCTGCGTAATGTCCACCTGCTGGTCCATCATGAAATTCCTACAACACTTTTTCAGCTTCAGATTTCTCAAGACATCAAAGAAGAACAGAATCATAATTCATCCTAAAGTGTACATCATTTACAAGTTGATATTGCTTAGCTTTCAGTCTAAGGGCTCTTTTCTTTGTATGATTTAGATGTGAAGGAGCATATCCATTTTTTAAATAAAACATGATATTAGCATATCTTGATTCAATATCATTTAGGCTTACCCCATAAATTTGTACCTCATGCTTGGGAGAAGGTATTTCTGATATATGCAATGCTCCAACCAACATTCTGCAAAACGCTAACCTTTTACAATATTTGTTGGCTTAATATCAACGTCATATTCTTGTAGGGCTGTGACCCAATTGGCTCTCTTTTTACCCATGCCTTTCTGTACCAGAAAATTTCTTACTATTGGAAATGACACTATTATTTTTGTATGGGTCTTTAGAAGAAAGGGTTGAAAGTGTTTCATTGCTTTGAAGACAACATGAGATTTTTTCTCAATGTCAGAGTAGTTTAATTCAACCACTTGCAATTTTGAACTAAAAAAGGAAATTGGGGTTTCTGATTTATCTTGATTAGCCTATGTGAGTATTGCAGCATACGATTTCTCAGAGGCAAATGTATAGAAAATGAAAGGATCAGAAAAGTTTGGAGTCACTAGGGATGGGCCATTTATAATTTCTTGCTTAATCAGATCGAATACTTCATGTTCTGCCTGAGCCCATTTGAAGAGCAAATTTTTCTTGATCATTTCCTGTAACGGTGACACAATTCTTGAGAAGTCGGGGACAAACCTTTTAACAAAATTACTTGGACCAAGGAAGGATTGCATGGCTTTCTTGTTATGGGGTAAGGATATTTTAGAAATTTCCTTAATCCTGTCTGGAACAATGTGGATTCCACATTTATACACTATAAATCTGAGAAGCTTTCCTTCACTTAATGCAAAAAGGAATTTTTTGGATTAAGCGAGATCCCATACTTTTGATAGTGTTGAAATATTTTCTTTAAATCTCTGAGGTGATTACTACATTTTTTAGAATACACTGTTATGTCATCTAGGTAAATCACCACTGACTTATTCACTAATCCTTTAAATGCAATATCCATGGCCCTTTGAAAAGTGGCTCTAGCATTAATCAGTCTGAATGGCATCTTTTGATATGCATATGTGCCCCATTTGGTTTTGAATGTTGTTTTCAATTGGTCTTCTGGATGGACTAAAATTTGGTTATATCCCAAGAAACCATCTAGAAAGGACATCAATTCAGGCCCTGCAACTGATTGTAATATATGTTCCATAGGTGGTAATGGAAAATTGTCCTTTTGACAAGCTTTATTAAGATTTCAAAAATCAATACAAATTCGAATGTCTCCATTCTTGTTTCTAACTGGTACCAGATTGGAAACCCATCAAGAATGTCTAACAGGAAATATAATTTTAGCTTTCAATAATTTATTAAGTTTAGAATTAATCTGAATTTCTAGATTAGGATGGATTTTTCTTAGCTTGTGCTGGACTGGTTTCTCGTCAGAGGTCATCAGAATTGTATGTTGTATTATTGAAGTGTCATAAGTTTTTAGGTCATCATAATTCCAAGAAAAGACATTTTTATATTGCTTCAAAAGTCAAATGAAGGCTGATTTCTCTTCCAGAGATAGACCAAGACCTAAGTTGATATTTTTTGGTTTTATATCAGTTCTTAGATTCACTAATTCATATCTCATAGTTGAACTTTGAAGTTTTGAATTGGTGGACCTTTTGAATCTATCTTTCAAAGTCATATCTTTCAAGTAATGTTGGCCCTAGTATTCTTCATGTCTTCAACAATATTATACTCCATTTCATCAGAAATGATAAGCATTTTAGATGGAGTCAATGAATCAGATTAGACTGGGTTTGTTTGAGTCGCTTTTGGTGACGATTTCTTACATACGACTTTATCTTCAGAAGCTGAACTTGCATTTTTCTATCTAGAACTGGATTGTGGAGGATCAAGTTGATTTCTACTTCTGGTACTGACTAGTAATGCATCTCGATCCTCTTCATCTAGAAGGATGAAGCCCCACATTCCCTGTAATTCTAAAATTTCATCTTCATCAGTATGTTCTTCATTGGAAACTTCTTCTTCTTATCCTTCAGGTTCTACATTTGTTATAGCGTTGGGAGGCTTTGGATTGGTTGAAGGATTCTTCTTGAAAGGATTATAGGGTTTCTTAGAAGAAGTCTCTGCCACTTGTTTTTTAATATCAACCATTTCGTTAGACATGGGTTTTAAAACTTTCTGTAATCCCTCCAAGTTGAACAGGTCCTTTGATTGCTTTTTCTTAGGGTCATCTCTAAAAGCAACTTTCTTAGATTTTCATTCATCAACAACGCTTTTCTTTTCTAGGGCTAAGATGCATTTTTCTACCGCTATCGTTTCTTTCATATTTTTAGCCAATGTTGGCTTGGCAGCTCTATCTACAAAGATTGCTATGTTCAAAGGCAAGGCAGATATATACCATTCACTTCTAACTTCTTTGCTAGGCTTGGATGCAATAGGGATTTTATTTAAGAGTTTATTGAATCGCGACTTGAAATCTTTGATAGGTTCTCTCGATTCAGTTTTAAGATTTGAGAGGTCATTCATTAATGTCACTGTAGACCTATCATCACCGAATTTAGTCAAGAACTACCCTTGGAAAATGTTCCAACCAGTAATTTATCCTGATGGTAATGAAAAATACCAGGATCTAGTGGCTCCTTGGAAAGTATATGGGAAAAGCCTGACAATCACTTATTCTATTACTCCTTTTAAGTTTACTAACAACATAAAGTTGTTTATATGTTCTTCTGCTAGTATGCCTGTTTTAGGGTTAAACTTTGATAGCCATTTTTTGGGATGAGCTGGCAACTGACTCAAGGGTGTAGGTATTATGACTGCCCCTGGATTGTTCCATGGGTTTTGAGCCATTGTTTAGCTACTAATAGAGGAAAACATAGTTGAAGTTCCTTGTGGTTGGGAAAAAGATGTTGAAGTTCCAGTACTTTGTTGAACAACGATATGGAGTGGGGGAGTGGATGGTTGACTTTGCAATGGAGAACATGAAATGGATGATGATGATCAAAAAGTCTCACTATCAAACCCTTGAGGTGTCTTCCTTGCTCTTTTCCTTTTAGTCAGAGGTAATTCAGTTGGTTCGATACCAAGCTTTTCACTCTGTAGTCTGGTAAGAGGATGGGAAGGAATGTCTTGCGAAGTCACACTACCTTGAGATAATTTAGATTTATGTGGTGATATTGAAAATCCTTGAAGCTTTTTAATCAAAGACTGAACTTCGGGAGGTTCGATAGTATATTTATCTGAAATGTTTGGGTTTTTGGCAGTGGTTGTTGTTTTCTAAACTTCTTGCTTAAGGTTTAAAGACTTAGAATGTGATGGAGAAGTCGGGGGAGATGTTGAGGGCCATATACTCTTAGAATGGGTTTTGGATTTACGTTTACTAGCCATTCATAGTTCAGGTCCTCCTTCTAGTGCCAAATATATTGAAGCCCCAAAAATTGGGTCTACAACAAGGGGGATAACCACCCGATCCGGACCTTGGAAGTAGATCATTTTCCATTTGGAATAGTGGCTCCGACTAGGGATAATGGGACCAATTTCCCAATTTGTTTATGATGAGACTAGGGAAGTGATGTTTTCCTTTTTCTAACGGTTTATAAAGAGAATGCTTTAATCTAAATCTAGTCTAACATATGCAATTTTATTCTAATGAAAGGAAACATCTAATTATAAAACTATCCTGGGATTAACTCTTTACTTATGCGATCTAAAATAATTTCCAACAGCAATCGATAATAAAGATCATTCAAATGCTACAAGAAAAGAATCCATTTAGAAATGAATTGTTTCGTATAAGAAATTAACCGAAACAATTATGATAAACGTATCACATAATAAGTCATTCATACACTTAGCATAAAAAGAATAGTTACCATCGTACAAAAGTGAAAAAATGATAACTGGACATTCAAGCTTTCATATATAAACAACTGAAAATAACATATCACTTGGCGCATAAGAAAAAAATATTAAGAGATAAAAGTACCATTGATAATAGGTTCTGCTCATGAGCTTCGGCGATTTAGAGCTATCTTCAAATAATCAATATCCACTAAGAGTACAAAAGTGCATTTCACTAGCATACATTAAACACAGATATAAATAAATCTGGTTCCATTCATTTATCAAAACCTCCTCCGAGAGGGAAAAAGTGCATGTTCTGAAGAATTATTTTTGAAAAATTTCTAGACCCCTCTCTAAATGCATGAGAGGGGTTTAAATACTACTAACTAAAGACTAAAAATAATTATTACAAAAATGTAGGAGGAGGTTTAAATGACCGTCCTCATTCAAAGAAAAAATAAATTGAAATTAAACTAGAATTGTATCTATGATCAATTATGCATATGTTCCCTTAAGTTGCAAATGTCCAGCATTGGCTTCAGGAGTGTCAGTTGACTGACCTTGAATTTCAATTGACCTGTGAAAATGGAATCAACAAGTGCTGGAGATATCTCCTTGGTGGAGGTCATGAGGCACTTCAGATTCATACACTGACTGTGTGGTTTTACGAAATGCTACCAGTAAGTGTCCCAATTTAACTTTGTTATCCTCTTAATTGACTCTGCTTTTTCTTCTGATGTCTTCTTCCACCTTGTTTGCAATTGTTGCGCTTTTGGAAGGGATCCTGGAGTGGTTTCTAATATTAGATTGGCTCTATGCATATTTTCATTAATACAGTCAATGATATTGCTTGTTGCTGTCGTTGCTTCCTCCATTGCCTGTTCTGCTTCTTTGAGCTGTGCATCCCATTTATCAAATAGCATTTCTTTGTGGGATTCATCTATCTTGGGAAATCCTTCTTTCTTTCCTTCCTTTGATTCCTACCAATTCAAAAAGTTAGATACTTTCTTATAAATCGAGTCATAATCAAGTAATAAGTCTACGACTTGATTTGTAATATTGTTGCTTTTCTCGCAGTGGTAATTCCATTGTGATATTATTTGGCAAAGCATTCCTGCTATTGCAAGAGTTGGTTGTTCAGGGCAAGAGCTTCTGTGACAAATTCTTCAATTTTAGGGTCATCCTTATGTAGCTCTATTGTGGCCTATAACTGCTGTTCTTTTCTGGCCAGACTGTTTTGATAACCCGGCTGCATTTGCTAGAAGTCCTGTTGTAGCTTTGCCAATTTCTCCTCTGCTTCCCAGGTGACGCTGACCTACTGTAGCTGTTGCTGCAAAAATAGGATTTTATCCTCTCTATCTTTAAGTAAAATTTGAACTTTAGATGCTTTTTCAATTTTAGTAGAAGCATAAGCTCCTGTGATTTGAGAAATTTTGGTCAGGTTCTTTGACGGATCAGTCGTTGGGTCTTGCCAAAGGACCTCCAAAGGCTCTACTTCAGGTGAGAATACACTATCTATTTTCCACTTCTTTCTTTGTCTGCTCACAATAGCTTTGTGATGTGGACTATAAAACGCATCCAGAGGAGGGATCTCCTCTATTTTCAGTATAATTTTAGATGAAGGAGCTACAGGAATGTGATCCATTTTTGGAGTATTAACAACCCCTTCAATTATCATTTATGTGGTTGTCTGTACTAGATTCCTTGATGTCTCTATGTTCTGATCCTCTGTGCTAATCAGCTCATTAAAGTTTTCCCATTCCTTCTCCAGATCTATTATTAATGGCTTTGTTGGCTTTGTGAGGGGAGCAAGAGTCCCAATCTGTTTTGGAGACAAAAATTGTTGCTCGGGGTTCTCCCTGGACTGGGCTATATCTCTGATTGATCCTTCACTTTTGTTGTGTTCTCTCCCTTACTATTTAGACTTTTCAACTAATTCTCTTACAGATTTTGATTTGGATTTTTCTTGTTCTGAGCTTCCACTTATGCTAATGCTCGGAGTGGGCTCCCTTATTGGTTCTATAGGCAATATATCCAATGGGACATTTACCAATCTCCGTTCTCTATAGTGATTAATCTCTTGGAGTTATGTTGGACTAAACTGAATTTGGGCCAGATGTAAGATTTCTCTGAGTGAACTTTTCTGCTGAAAAACATCATCGAAGAGATCATCCTCTTTAGTGAACACTTTTATTTTGACTATCATTGTAAAATTCTTTATAACATCAAAGGGGTCATACTGTCTCCCTAGAAATTTAGGTAGCCATAGACACAACATGTTATCTACCTCCCTGAAAGCGTGACCTAAATCGAACAATGTGAAAGCCCAACAGACCATAGGGAATTGAGGCCAGATGGCCTTCTTCTTATCCTTGAGTTCTCTGCTCATGGCCCCAACACCACAGGTCTGGTAGGCTATCTCTTGGGCCATAAGTTTGTCAGGAACATACAAAGGAAGCACATGAGGTGAGGAAATACTCTCGAGTACCCTAATGTAGCTGAATAATTCTTCCTCAAACCACCCTCCCACAGGGAGAATGTCAATTCCGGCTTCTGAGGAGAACCTTGGGGCGCCTGTGTTATATAGCATCTTATGAATATATAGCATTACTCCATGACAAATTTTGTAGAAATGTGGGATGAAATTGGATTCCCGCAGTTCTTTATGGTATGCTTGAACAGGTAGCGGGTTCTGTACTGTCCATTTCCATCCCATAATGGGAAAATCAGATACAAAACAAATATCATCCATGACGTAGGCAGCTAGAAAGAAGGGAGGGTAAAACCTCTAAGAAAAACTTCTTTTAGTTCAATAATTCGGAATAGCAGAAGCTAAATTATCAGACAATATTTGGGCCCAATCCATTATGGTGGCATTGGTGGCTGCATCAAGTAAAGGTAACCACTCACACGAAAACTTATTGATATCAGGCCTTCCGAATAGCCTACACAACATTGCAGCAGCAAAACAATAAGGAGAAGAGAGGGGACTGGTAGCATACATACCATTTTTATCCTTCTTTAATGGCTCCTCCTTCACTGACCAATTTTTAGTGCATTCTGCCAAATCCTCATTCTCTTTGGTGAATTTTTCCATGAACTGTTTGTTATAGCCAGCCTGAGGCTCTATCAAGTGATAAATGTACCTTAAATTTTGTGGGGTAAATGACCCCATGACTTCTTTGTTTCGTGTCTTGAATTGCCTGTCTGATATATCAGCATGGTCTATCACCCATTTTACCATATTCGTGTAAGGAGGTATCTTCGGCCTTGCTGTGACACGGTGCAGAAACAAGCATGCAAGCTCTGTTAGTGATGCTTCGGATGACCCACGACCATTTTTCATAACTGTAACTTCCATGACTCTCGGATTTTCTTCTTCTAGCAGTTGATACATGCCTTCCCAAGTAGATATCCCTAATTCTCTGGTGCAAGTAGTGTCCGTGAATAATGGAGTCATCTACGATTTTTCAGATACCAGAGCTTTTCCTTTCTTTCCCATTACATTATGCGTATGGCTCCTGCAAATAAACAAGAAGAGAATGAAAACACAATAAGGAATATAATGAATAATGATCGATAATAAGATGACGGGAAAGATTTTAATTTAAAATCATATGAAAGATATCAGCTTATGTGAGATAGTCCTTTCGAACAAATCTAAATCATTTCTCATAAATAACCATCAATGGACCGTTAAGATGACATTAATGTTCATAACTCAACATCGAATGATGGGAAATACTTTATCAAGCTGTGAGCCCTTAGATCTGTGATAAAGTGATTTTGTGATTTTCTTCGCAATATCGCGGATCACAATATCGAAAAATCTATCTTCGTCAAAAGCTTTTTGTTTCATCGTGGAACTGCAAGATGTGATTTGCGAGAGACTTTATCGCATTTCGCAATTTTCCGGCGTTTATATTAAGGAGTGGTGCTATATGGAATTTGCGATATGCGATGAGCTTGTGGGCATGCGATCTCGCTTTATCGCATTTTCGAGTCTCTTCGAAGCGTATGTCCATCGTTACCTTTTGCAATGCGATGTTTGTTATTAAGAGAACGAGCTTATTTAGGACTTAACCTAATACTCAAGACTTTGTGCTTGCGATAGTTTTCCTAGCTTTTATGATTATATTGTGTTCTTTATAGAGATGCTAATTCTATGCACATAAAGCAAGAGAAAATACGATCTTAATTTTTCGAAAGTCTTGTTTATTAAGAACAAAAGGAAATGCTAAGGTTTTTATTTTTTTAGAAGGGTCTCCATTTTTAAATGTTGTGGCGAACACTTAAAAAGGAGGGGGGGTTGTTGATGGCTACAACAGAAGGGAGAACTAAGATGTAGCTAATCCTACTCATATCCTAATAGCTAAACAGTCAGGGTTATGTGAAATGAAATTTCTAGTGATTCCACTATAGTCGTTCCCAACCTACATCCACAAAGATACAAGCGATTAAAACAGATAAACGATAATGTTCAACATAAGATACAAAAATTTGAACAAGATGCATACGGAAAAGGTGGTCCTATGTTGATTGACCTTCTGTTGGTCCTTAGACACTATTTTTCCTAGCTTATTTCCACAACTGCATGTATCCTAAATTATGTGTGTAGTTGGAACATTCCAATAAAATGAAGAACACTCTGTCCATGTAGTTGTAGCCAAGATTTCCTTGTTTTCTACATTGTTAGGTTCCTATACCAATAGGAATCATAATTTTGAATGACTGAGATAGAACCTTGTAATATTGTACATACCTTTACTTGTGCAAATGTTTTCCATATTCAAAAAATTAAAAAATGTAATGGGGGTATGTCCTAAAAAAATAATCAAAGGATAAAACCAACAAAAAGGTAAGAAAAGATGAAAAAATATGAACCCCAAGAAAAGAAAAGGACCATGAAAGTGAGTAAGTCAAAATTCCACTCCTATTTATTTTTATTCATAATAAATGACTGTGTGCAGCTTGTAATCTTTGCACAATCTATGATAGTCAAAATTTTTAAACTTGGCTATTTCATGTTTTCAATTTTATGTCTATAGATAGAGAATGAAAATCTGACCAAACAATGTAAACTTGGTAGATAATTAGATAGGTAGAGTGAATAAAAGGAGCTCAATTGTTTATTCTGAGCCCTTGGATGTAATAAGGTTAGAAATAGATAGTTGATATTGTAAATAAAAGAAAAATATTAATAAGGGTTTGCTAACTCAAATGCACCCTAATAAAGTGAAGTAAAAATGGTAGGAAAAGTATATGGGTAAGTAGGAGAAAGGTTGCAGAAGTATGAGGATTGATTACACAAAGCATATTTATCACTTTTTCCATCACAAAGTTCCATAGATGAATGGATAATCAAGCATGCAAATGGATATCAAAGTCAATTAATTAACTTCCCTCATTCATTTCACCTTTTACTTAACTAATTTCCCACAATAAAGTTCAAAGTACTTAAAAACCCTAAGTCAAAGAGGCTCAAAGCATTTCTTTGACTTTTGGAGGGACTGGACCCTCGACTCAACGATTTAGGGATATCAAGTACCATACTCCCCCTACAAAAAGTCATTCCCCCTTCACTACACTCATTTTCCCTAAAAATGCTTTTTTCCTGAGGTTAAAAGACTTTGCCTAGGAAAAAGTATTTATTCCCCCCGCATAAATAATTTTCATATCAAAAACCCTCGAAAAACACATTACCCTAGGTTTTAAATGTTAACATGTGAAAAAACATTAAAAAATCACGAAAAACATTTACTTAGTGTGTTGTGTCCCTTTTATGCTCATTTCATATTAACCATTAATTGTTATTATATTTAAATCCCAAAAATAAAAACCCATTTTTCCCGTATATATATAACTCCTGCATATTAACTATCCCTATACCCTAGTTTAAATATAAACTATAATACATAGCAACCCGCCACAAAACCCACTAACTAATCGATCTACGATTAAGTTAGATAAACCCCTGTTTAAACCCTTCACTAATGATCCCGATGATTAATCCCATTTTAATCCGTCATTAAGCCCGATACTGCCACACTTAAGCACCTGTCGGCCCCCCCACTAGCCTCTGTGTAGTTTCCCCACCTGATCACCGTGTGATTGTTTCCCTCCACATCTGACAACGTTCATTCATATCGGGCCAACCCAACATCCGACCTTTACCCGCCTAATAAAGTGGTTTCACCCCTGGCCTCCGATGATATGTGTTAGTCGATCAATGGCATCAGGCGTCCCCTCCCAAAAACCACCAAGCACTCGAAAGTGGTGTGATAGAATCCATTTACCGCCCTCGCCCTACATGACAAACTGACAAATTTTCACCTCGTACCCACCAAAATCAACTTTCCACGTATCAAAACAAAAAGCCCCAAATGATTTGTTTTTTCTGATTTTCAACTGTAAAAACCTCCCAAGCACATGTGCGCCACCTGTAAACGTTGAAGCCATCAACCTACATGCAATTGCATCCCAAAGCACACCGTCGACCACGTAGTCTACTGTCCAGCCTGCACAGAACATTTTCAACCATTCACAATTTCTAGCCGCTCTGTTCAAAATATTTCACCCTACTTACAGGTATTTCAACCAGCATTCCCCCACTACTTGTCAAATTCAAGAGAACTGTTACTGTGTTTTCCTAGTTAAGCTTAAAGAGTAATTAAAAGAAACTCCAGAACTCAAATATACAGTGTTGAACACCTTTGACCTAAAAACCACAAATTTTCCCCCATTCTCAAATCCACAAGAACTGGGGATGGCCACCCCAATTTCCATGGATGTGAGACCTGTCACCACTCCCGATCTAGACCTGGAGCACCTTCCCCTAGCTGACATAGACTTTCAGATAAAGGACACTTCTATCCAAGAATCCTCACCCAAATTTTATTGCCAAAGCAGGGATAGGTTTTTAAACCATGCTGATGAAATTGGTCTATGGGACTCTAATTTATCTAAATACCAATTCCCCCAAGTTCACATTTTCCCTGAAATTGTCCATTACTTCCATGGTAATTATATTCCAAGTCATAGAGTAGTAGTGTCCCCCAACTAGACTGTACTCTTCATTATCACTGCCCAATCTATCAATGAGATGCTACAACTCCAACCAGGCCAAAATATGAACCCCCTTTCAATTGGAGTCTTATTGGACCAGTTCCCTAAACTTTCAACTGTGAAGTTGGCATAAATGTTCCTAACCTTCATCATGGAACAAAAATACATTCCAAAGTACCCTCCTCCATATGTTGCTACCATTTTCTCCTCATGGGGGAGGAACATTTTGGCTATGATATACAGTGTCTTAGGGTACACCACTAGTGAGTACATTGATGAGATCATCCTATCCTTTATGTCCATTTACACTCCAGGGTAGCCTCCTGCTATCATCTATGACTTTGCTTAGTTTATTGCTGATAGGATGCATGATTAGTTCCTTAAAATGAATAATGAGAGGGTTTTCAAGTATTCCTCTATTTTGTATCACCTTTTCTTATATTACTAGTCAAACAAGTTTCTTTTCACCCTTGAGAAGTTGGATACGAAGGGTCCACCCAGATTAGCCATCTTCTAGACTCCATTGATCCATAAATATCAGCCCCCCTACTCATATGCTGACTTCATTAACCTATTTGTATATCCAATTGTGACAATGCTGACAGGAAGCCCTCCTCCAAGAATCAGTGCAGACATTAAGAGTGTCCTACAATTGTCAAAACAAAACAAGGTGGGTGATTGGTACTTTTACCAAAATCATGCAAAAGTCGGGATCTATGGTTGCATGCTTGCACCATATAAACTTCCCAGATACCTCCCAATGAGGTTATTTTCTCTAGAATACTACAGGAAAATAATTAATGCTGATGAGACCAATTTTGTTAATGCCAAGAAGAAGGCCAATTTTAAAATTAAAGATCAACTAGGCCCCTTCATTTGCAATTCCAGAGAAGCAGGCCATGAGGCAGAGGGTATTTTGCAAAGCCTGAAATTCCAAAGGAGTTTTGTGTGGAGATATGACCCTTTGGAATTTATATCAAAGAAGAGGAAAAAGGTCAAGCTAGGGCCTTTCATCCACCATCCCATACTTGAAATTGAAGCTTATGCCATCCAAACAGAATGGGTGGAGGGAACATTAGTTGATCAGGACAGCACAAGGATAAATATATAAAATGCACTGATAGATCTGGAAAAGAAACTTGATGAAGGTTTTTTCCTACAGGTGCCAGAACAATCAAGCAGGCTAGAGCAGTCTGAAAGGCCTAGACCATCAGAAGAACCAGAGGCCACCTCATGCACACAACCAATAATACAAACCTGTCAAAATGCGGAAAAGGTCCCAAAGAGAAATAGAGAAGGGACTTCCACTTCTAATGCGCAACAAGAAACAAAAAAAACACAAAAGCTCAACCCACCCTCTGAATAAGAGTTCACAGAAAATTTAGCTGAGGTCACCAACACAGAGGTTGAGAGGAGTAGACCACCACCCCATCTGGGAGCATGCAGGAACCATCAACCTCACAAACTCAAATCCTGGTAAGGCAACAAAGTGTTGAGGTATCTTCCTTTAAGATTCTAACAGATAAGGACCAAGACATAAAGGAAAGATACAAAGAAATCAAAACTAGAAATGAGAGGCTTAAAGCCCAAACATATGCACAATATTTGAAAATGACCCCTGCAAATCAAGCGAGGCTCATGTCAACCTTTGATGTTAAAGAGGGGAAGATGCAAATGACTTCATCAAGCCTACCACTCAGTAGCCAAGGATAGCATCCGACTTCAAGAAAGTATACTTTGAAATACTTTCAAAGGAAATCCATCCTATTGACCAGATTGAGCTGCATAAGAAAACAGGTGAGACGATTTATTCTCCATTGACAGGGAAGGCCATAACAGCCCACCAATTGCAAAACTCTTTAAACAATATGTCAGCACAGTTCCAATTGGAAAAGGCCTCCTCAAAGGATAAATATACAAGGATTAAGTCCTTAGAGGACTTAGTGATTGAGTTAGGACATGACCCCAAGGATGTGAAGGCCACAAAACAACTGCTAAAAAAGAAGAATGATGATATTGCTACACTAAAGAAGCAACTCAAGATCCCCCAGCTCCATCACCCACAAACAATGAAAGTCCTAGAGGCACAACAAGGACATGAAGGGCTTATGGACCTGGTCCTAAAGCTAAATGACCAGCTTAAAGAAACTAGGAAGGAGTTGGAAATTTTGATTCAGTATAAGAAAAATGACCTAGCCATCTCTTCTAGGAATGCCATCCCCACAGTATCAACAACAGTCCCTTTGACACTGGCAGTATCATTGGCACCCACTGCTCGACTTGCAACAACATTGCCAGTGACAACCGAGTCTACTACAACAACAATCACACCAGCAGATAAAGCAACAGAGCTTGTGAAATCCATGGAAGACATGTCTATCCAGGCCACAGAGCTAAAGAAATTAAAGGAGAAAGTGGCAAGTTTAGAAACTGATTGTAGACTTGCCCAACTTAAGCAGAAAGAGGAGACACAGAAGGCCTAGAGGATGGGTGAAAGAATCAAGGTCCTAGAAAAGGACTTGACATTATAGAAACCACTGGAAAAAATCAAAGAAACATTGTGGGCCAATATCATTGACTCCGTCAATGATATTTGGCCATCCATCGAAATAATTTTTGAGCAGACTGAGTTGGTGAAGATAGTTACTAAAGCTATTTTGAAAGTCAAGGAAGAACTGGGGGACAAACCAGAGGATGCTAATTGACTTATCCACTTCCTGAACAGTAAGAACAGGTATGAGCTCCATGAGCTTAACATAGAACACATGACTAAGGCCATCTTGGAGATTAGAAATGTTCTTTCCAAAAGAAACCTTATGTTGAACATAGAAGCGAAATGCCATAATATGCAAGTAGCCATTGATAGATTCATGGCTAAATTTTAGATTTTCAGGGAGAAAGGTCTCCAAAGTCCTATGGTGTTGGTTACGTGGGGCCTGACCCAGGTTCAACAGTGAGTTTAGCTAAGCAAATCCCAGTACTACTGGCCCTTTTAGCAATAGTCCCTGGAGCGCAGACTGAGGTCTCACCCGAAGTAGTATGGGTGGGTGTTGGAACTAGGTTTTCACACCATAGGGATGTCTTGATGAGGGTTCTGGAAGTGCACGATCCTAACCCACACGCTGCGCTGCCTTGCACGGCTTTCTATACTTCGCAACTCATGCACACCTTTGTGAATACAGTATTATCCTGATCCCGATATTCACTTTGCTATTATATTAACTTTGTTTGTGCAAGCCCAATGTTCTTATTACTTATTTAATTTTAGATAAGTGCACGTAACCAAAACATATATAAATTCATAAAGATAAATAGCCCATAGAAATCTAGATCTACAAACAGATGCACAATATTCTGAATCAACTTATCTTTATTAATAAACCTTTTCAATTTCAGTTCAATATAGACCCGACTCTGCCCTGTGCACTCAGCTACAGGGGTCTGCGCACTCAGCTGCAGACTCTACTAGGCCTCTGCACACTCAACTGCAGAGCCTCTACCTACTACTACGACCTAATACCTTCATGTCCACTTCTATCCTCTGACCATGCCTTCGAATCTAGCTATTACCTGCCAAAAACTGACACTCTACACTTAGAGCGTCACTATATTTATATAATCCCATGGTCCCCAGACCATGGGTAGGCTGACCCAAATTTACATTAAATTACATTATGTTAGGGAGGACAACCATAAACTCTCACACTCCGCGCCTACATTTCGCAGGGTCTTTACATTAATTGACAAAAACTCGGGCTTTAAGCCCCAAAAACTTGCTAGGGGGGGATCCACTGCCCAACAGGCCCCCAAGACAATCATCATGATTCATCTCGAGCCACTATGCAATGATCTTGGCACGAAGCCCTTCCCACTATTCCTAAGTTGTGCGAAGGTCCACAATGCACCATTCTATCGTCAACTAGATCTGCTCCATTTCTGCTTTTGAATCATCTGCGTCTGACTTGATTCTCTACTTTGATGCTGGCTTCTATTACCTATGTTTATAGTCCTGCACCTTTGTTCGGCTTCTCGGGTTGTGAAGACTGTGCTTTGGTCGGTTAGTCAGATAGCCGTCCCACCCATTTAGGGCTTCAGGCAACTACAATTCACCTTTCCTAGGAAGGGTTATCCATTAAGTTTGACTAGCTGAACTGCTCCTCCATCAATGACCCCTTTTACCACATAGGGTCCTAACCAATGCATTCTGAATTTTTGGGGAAATTTTTCGAACTTGCTGTCATACAACAACACTAAATCGTTTACCTTGAAGGTGCAAAACTTGATATGGTGGTCATGTTACGCTTTCTCACACTGTTTTTGTGCTTGCTGATGGAATCCCACTAGAAATCGTTCTTCCTTGAGTTCTTCTAATTGCACGAGCCTCTCTTCCAAGGCTGCATAGTGTGACATGCCTGTAAGTGCCACTATTCGCAAGCTAGGTATGATGTACTCCATCGGCATGACAGCTTCCGTGCCATAAACTAACCTGAATGGTGTCTGACCCATCAATTTTTTTCACATGGTTCTGTATGCCCATAATACGGCAGTAATGCATAGGTCCTGTTATCACTCAGGTTGTCCCTAGGCTCCTGTAGGGATACGGCCGAGGTAACCACAGACCAATCTTTGGACTGCAGGTTCTAGCCTACCTGCACTCAGAGAGAGCTCTCTCTTTGAAAATTTAGATGATTTTAGGCTAGCTATTGGGTTTAGGGGTTTTGTTGTTTTGTTCGGGTGGAGGGTAGAAAATTCCAAACAGAGAGGCAAGGTAAGGTGTGATAAGTTTCAAACCATTGGGCATGGAGTCAAAGATTAAGGCCTGCTGTTGTGTTTTCTTGGTCACAAGAGGATTGTGGAGCGAGATAGCCACACATGAGACAATTACCAATTTGCTGAAAGGATGAAATGATGGTCAGGGATGAAAGGCAATTAAGAATCTTTCATCAAAACTTACAGGGAAGAGAAGTGAATGAATGGTTATCTAGGAGCAGTTAAGAATTCCTAAACTATCATTCATATGTGAAAGAAACAGCGTAAACAAGATCATTTAAGTATGCATGTTCATAACTATTTCTGAAGAAAACATGGAAAATTACAGAAATTGAGCCTAAGGTGCAGTTTAAACAAAGCTTAAGCTATTCTTCTTTTCTCCAATTTAGAGGGCGGATTTATGGTAAAACCAAACATGAATAAAACTACCAGAGTTAAGAAACACTTATTGAACCATGACGAAGCACAGGAATTCCACAATCACTCCTCTGCCAATTAAACACATCAGACAGTCTCAAAATCCATGCTTTCAGCAGTCTTTGATTATAGAAAGTATGAAAGTTACAGTGCGGGTCTCTGCTTAAGGAAGATTAAGCAACTTGCTCGACTAACTACCCAATCAACCAACCCCTCATACAATATTCAGGGCTGTATATATAAGCAAAATATCTGAAGCCATTTATTACAATTGACCTAAATAGGTCGGCAGGAAAAAGCTTTTTCTAAAAACCTAATTGTTGCTGGAATTAAATGCAGGCAAGTCCTTTGGGCTGCGCTAGAGGTAGCTGAATTAAAAAGAGTGCAGTGTGGCCTTTGGAAGCTCGACGCAGTACTGTTGGAGTAACTGTGCATTGAGTTCTGGTCCATTGATCTTCTGTGAGTTTAATGTGCAGTCATTTGTGTTGATGCGCCTTCAATGCATCTTCAATTGTTTCCTGACTTTCAGAGCTTTCCTTTTAATGCTAGATTTGCCTCGAGCCCTGAGAAAATCTCCTTTGATACACTTTGCCCCTACATTGATGGTCTTCGCCGCTACCTGATACTCTTTGACGTGTTTTCTGTCTGCAAATTTGACCTGATACTCTTTAATCTCTGTCTCTGGTCTCTTTCTGTCTTCAAATCAGTTTGATCTGGCAAAATCGGGCAATTTTGGGCCTTTTCGGTGCAAAACGGGCCGAGGAATCAAAAGATTCCCTAAAGATTCTCCATTTCGGCCTATTTCCCGTAGTGATGCACGATTAGCACTTCGTGCTAGTCGTGCATCAAAAACTGCCTCTGTTTCTCATCTGGAGCACCGAAACACAATTTTTCTTCTTGCGCGAATTTTTGGTTTTCTGGCTGCTGATGTCAGCATGACGTCAGTAGTACGACAGATGACGTCAGCATGCTGACGTCAGTAGTGGGGTCTTCTGGTACGGATGTGACGTGGCAAGGTGATGTGGCACTCGCGTGGTATGATACTTTTTTCATATTTGCGATGCGATGACTTCTCTTTGATGCGATAGCGATATCGCATCGGCGAAAAGGGAATGCGGCATGTGTTGGGGACATGACTCTTGCGATTTGCCGATAGCGATATCGTATCGGCGGAAAGGGGAAGGGGCACATATACATGGCATGTAATATTGCGATATTGCCGACTTGCGATATCGCATCGGCGGGCACTCATTGGAGAGAAATCTCATTTGGGCAACTTTGGTATTGAGACCTCTGACTGCGATATCGCATCGGAGGAGGTCGAAAGAGATCGAAGACTGTTTTGGGAAATTAGGAAGGGTTATTTGCGAACGGAAGAAGTGTATGTCTGCTTTTGAAGATGTTTTGAGGCCTCGGAAGGGGTCTGATAACCTATAAGGAGGATTTTTATGCTTTGGAAGGAGTCCATTGCATTTGAGGGTGGTTAAAAGGGGAAGGATGAGGGTTCTTGCTATGTTTCAGGTAAACGTAGCAATTCCTGAGTATAATTATGGTTATTTTTCAACCAAGGGAGGGGATAAGTAAATAAGGGAGTTATTTACATAGTTTTAGTAAGGGGACAGGGAAAATATAGGGAGTTAAATAATAATTTCAGTGGTTAATATGGAGATGACAAGAAAGCGCTAAGTCTCAGAGATCTTAGGCTTGAAAAGGGGAGATAGAACCTTATAGAGAGAGTATGAATTCTTTTTGAGTGAAGCAAGTCTTCACCCAAGCTAATGACATGAAAATGATGAAACTAAAAGACATCAAGTAGATCTTGACCTCTTTTTGGGGAAATTAGTTAATGATTTGGGGGAGGTGGAGAAAGGGAGTTAGTTATGCCTGTTTTGAGCTCCTTCACATAGAACTGCCTGGTGATTGTGTCCTGAGTAGAGATGACACCCTAAAAACATGGAGTTGATGAGCAATCAAGATTCTGCAACCTCAAAACTACCTACCCAACCTACTTACCTAACATTTTTTCTTCTTTTGGTTTGGGTGCACTTAGACTTGCAGACCCAGCATTACAATTTTTCTTTCTTATGCTTTCCTGACTACAAGCTATCCTTATTTCTTCCAAGGGCCCAGATTAAGCAGTTGGGCACCTTTGATTCTCTACCTATCTAAGAATCTGCCAAGATTAAGCTGTTTGGACAGATTTTCATTCTCTATATTTTAAAACAAGAAATTGAAACCTAGGGAGACCAAGATTAAGCTGTTTGGACCTCCCTTTAGCTGAAAAACTGGAATAACTTCTCAAAATTTGGAAAGGAGTTAGATGAACTCTGATTAGCCTTCTTTCCTTGGACACTGTTTAGCAAATATGGAGCATTGCAGCATGCAAAGTATGACATATTTGGCCTGTAAAATGTCAATCATGAAATATGAGTAACCTGCTGCAGCAGGAGACTAACAGTGTCTCCACTTGGCGATGGCTTCTCCTTGTGAGAAGCCAAGAATAGTAGGTCAGATTGCCTTGTTTCTTCAGTTATGGTTGTGCTTTGAGCTTCTTGATGCTGACTGTTGGATTGATTTATACTTTTGAATTGGGAACAACTCTTTACTTCACTTGTGCTCCTGTTAAGCTGCAAAGCAACGCCTGCTTTCTTCTGCGTGCTTTAGCATTCTGGACTTTTGCAAAAATAAAATCAAAACGCTGATATATACAAACATTCTATGTACAAAATCAAACACCGTATGTTCTTTTCACTCAAAGGGATCATTGTAGTGCTTTAGCATTCGGCCATTGACAGGGCCTTCTTCAGCTGCGTTTCCATCTGGAGATTTGAGAAAATAGGTATTATTGCCTTGCACAGCGCTGATAATGTACAGACCTTTCCACAACAAATCAAATTTTGCATGTTTTCCCTTGTCTTCTCTTCTTGAATCCCATCTTAGAACTTTGCTGCCAACCCAGAAATCCTCTGCTTTGGTCCTCTTATCAAACATTTTTTTGAGTTTTTCTTGCAGTATTTGAGCTCTGTTGAAGACTTGTTCTCTGGTTTGTTGAAGATGAATGGTTTGATTGACCCTTCTCTGCATGTCATTCGGTTCAGCCTGAATTTCTTGCAACAATTTAATAGTAGGAATGCCTAGAGATGAAGGAAATTTGGCCTCCATGCCATATACAAGTTCATAAGGGCTCATCCCAATGGATTTCTTGGTGGAAAGTCTGTCTGCCCACACAGCATTTGTGAGATTCCTATGCCAGTTCTTTTTGTTTTCTTCCAGCATTTTCTTTATGATATTGATGAGGCTTTTGTTGGAAGATTCGGCCAAGCCATTACCTTGAGGGTAGTAAGCTGTGGAGTGGCCTAAGGTGATATGGTATTTATGGAAAAAGTTGATCATTTTCTTGGATTTGAAGGCAGCAGCATTGTTAGTGATAATTTTCTCAGGGCGTCCGAATCTAGAAAGGATATTGCTCTCAAGGAATTGGATAATGGTGGAGTTGTTGGCTTGCCTACATGGGATGGCTTCAATCCACTTAGTGAAATAATCGCTGGCTGTTAAAATCCACTTGTGTTGGCCTGAGGAAGAGGGATGAATATCTCCAATGAAGATGAGACCCCATTGTTGAAAAGGTTTCTTGGTTGAAATGGGCTTAAGGGGTAAGGGCAGTAGTTTTCTTTTTCCTTCAAAGATTTGGCATTTGTGGCATGAGACAACAACTTTTTAACATCTGCAAATAGGGAGGGCCAGTAATAACCAGCCCGTAAGATCTTGTCAGCCGTGGACTTCCAGTACAAGTGTCCTCCACAGTCCCCTACATGGAATTATTTCATGATGTTGTTAGCTTCATTTACAGTTAAACAATTAAGCAATATACCTTCATGATTTTTCCAAAACAAAGCACCATCTATGACACAAAATTTTGATGATTTCATCTTTAAAAATCTTTTCTTGGTTCTGGACAGTCCTGGGGGAGCACACAGGTTTAACAATACAAAGCAAATATCAGCATACCATGGGGATTGCAAAAAGGTTTCACTGATTTGTGGAGTCGCCAGCTCCGGTTCATTGTCCAGTTGATTAATGTCTAAGGCTTGGAAGTTTGTTTCGGACATTAGTTTAGCTAAACCTTGTCCTTCTATCAGCTTGGTGGGTTTTATCTCAATGTCGTATTCAAGGATGCTGGCAATCCATTTGCCTCTTTTGCCTTCTAGCCCCTCCTGCGTTAATATATCCTTTACTATTGAGTTAGGGACATAGGAAATCACATGGGAGTATAAGATGTAAATTCTGAAATCTTTGATGGCCTTGACCAGGGCATAAGCCTGCTTTTCCATAATCTGATATTTCAAAGGTGCATCTCTCAAAGCTTGGCTGAAGAAATCAATTGGCTTTTCGTTGCCTTGATCGTCTTTTTGCAAAAGGACAGCGGCTACGGTGTGCTCGGATGCAAAAGAAAAAATGAGGAAGTCTCTGTCGAACTGGGGGCTAGTGAGGACAGGCGTTTGAGTTAGGGTAGTTTTTATACTCTCAAAGGCTTGCTTGGTCTCCAGAGACCATATTACCTTGGCGTCTTTCTTCAGCATGCTGCTCAATAGCCTTATTAGCTCGGCTAGGTTTGGGATAAATCTCCTTAGGAAATTGATCTTCCCAAGGAATGCTTGCAGTTATTTTATGTTTCTTGGGTAGGGGATTTGAAGGATAGCTTGAATTCTTTTTGGGTCAATTCTAATC
The DNA here is from genome assembly GCA_000404065.3 of Pinus taeda. Classification (NCBI taxonomy): domain Eukaryota; kingdom Viridiplantae; phylum Streptophyta; class Pinopsida; order Pinales; family Pinaceae; genus Pinus; species Pinus taeda. Next base: position 49,726 of record APFE030070074.1, on the reverse strand, counting down.
CCATCTTTTGATATGATATGACCTAGAAGCTTGCCTTCCTCAAGGGCAAACAGGGACTTCTTAGGATTCAAGGAAATGCCATATTTCTTGCATGTCATGAAAATTTGCCTTAGATGCTTAAGGTGCTCTTGGTCAGATTTGGAGAAAGGGGTTAGGTCATCGAGGTAAACAACAAGGAAATCATGTATTTCCTTGGCAAATGCAATATCCATTGCCCTTTGAAAGGTAGCACCAGCGTTCTTTAACCCGAAAGGCATCTTAACATACTTAAATGCTCCCCACAGTGTGGTAAAGGCTGTTTTGTCTTGGTCATCCGGGTGAACAAGTATCTGATTAAATCCTGAAAACCCATCTAGCAAAGAAATCCTAGAGGAACCCACTACTCTTTGTAAGATATGGTCCATTTTGGGCAAAGGGTAGTGGTCTTTTAGAGAGACCTTGTTTAAATTTCTCAAGTCTATACACAGTCTGATCTCTCCTGATTTTTTTCTTGTGGGAACTAAGTTAGATACCCATTTAGAGAATCTGATGGGTGCAATGATACCTGCTTCAAACATTCTCTTTATTTCTTTTTCGATAAGGGGAAGAAGCATGGGGTTGATTCTTCTCAGTTTCTGTTTGAATGGTTTTTTATTTGGCTTTAAGGGAATGGTATGTTGGATTATTGTGGTGTCATAGGACTTCAAGTCCTCATAACCCCAGGAAAATACATCTTGGAATTCTTTGAACAAATCCACGTATTTCGGTTTTTGATCAGGGGGCAGATTTTTGGATAGCTTAATCATTCTGGGATGCTCTGCTGTTCCTATGTTGTGTTCTTCTATGGCAGCATTCAAAGGTTCCAACTTGGGTTTTTGGGCATGTCATTTTCATCAAAGATGTCTTCCAATGGAGTAAGGCCAGCAGGCAGAACATTACTCTTCAGATCAATAAACTCATCCTCTGTTTTGGTTGTTTCCTCTAAACGGATTTGTTTCAGCTGTTCTATATTTGTATTGTTGAAAACAGTTGAGTTAAGGATTTGTTTAGCTATTGCAGCTGTTATAGTCAGGTGGTTTTCTTCTGCTAACTATTGTGAGTCAGCCATGGCATCCATGTCAATGTTTGTGTTTGAAAATTCGTCCTCCAGAGTTAAGAAACTGTTAATCTGAGCGTCATTTTGAAATACCTGCCAATCCTTGACATTGTTAGGGACCAAAGGTCTGTGTTTTATTTCAGTGGTGAAATGGTGATTTGGTTCAAAGGGAAGCTTGCATGTGCTAGCAAAGGTTGCTAGACTATGGGCATGAATATTGTGATCTCGTGCAATTTTGGCAAGCTTGAATTCACTGAAGGCATTGAGTGATTCGGTGGCAGCATCTCTGTAAGCTCTCATTCTACTGTCATTAGCAACAAAGTTACCTTTTATTTGTTGTATAATCAAGTCAGAGTCGCCTAGGATGGAGATATTAGTAGCTCCTAGGACTTTGAGTAACTTAAGGCCTAAGAGAAGAGCTTCATATTCTGCCATGTTGTTCGTACATCTAAAATTGAGTCTATAGGCATTGCCTTGTGCGTGATTGTCATGAGTGTTGTAAATCCATACTCCAGCCCCTGCTCCTAACTTGTTAACCGAACCATCAAACTACAAATACCATGTGATTTCTTGTTTGAGGTTTGTATTGAGAGTTTCAGTCTTTTGGGGATTGGGCAGACTTACAATTTCTGTTTCGGGATATTTTTCTTACTGTTTGTTGGTTGCCTTGGCTGTTGTGACAATTTCATGGGTATTGGCAACCGATTCCTCATTGATGTACATTCCTTGCTCCAAATATAAAGGCTTGTCATTAGTTGGAGGGCTGGTGTTATCATTAAATAAAATAAAAGAATCCATATCGGAATGGATTGAGTAAATTGGAAAATTTAGGGGTTTTTCCTCACTGCTTACCACATACTTCATTAATGTTTATCTGTATAGTCTCTTTGGTTGCCCAAAGACAGATATAGTGGCATAAGAGAGGTCGAGTTGTAGGGACCCTTGCAATTTTTCTCCCCACGATTTGGATAGAAGCATGCCGTACTTTGTGGGAATATCAGCAACTACTACGTCCATTAAGATTGTCTTGTTGGGGAATTGGACTAGAGAGACACAAAGGTCTTTGATCAAGCCTAAACATTTGACTTGACTTGAGTCAAAGGAATACAAATATTTGTATGCTCTTGTGACATCAAGGTTCAACCTTTCCATTACAGCTTTGGGCATAAGGTTATGTGAGGCACCTGAGTCAAACATAGCATTATGCAGTATTTTGTCATGTATGTGCATACTGACATAAAAAGGTGGAACAGGTCCATGTGTTGTTTTTCCGTTAACTTCTGGACCAAACAGCAGTTCAGGGGTATCATCTAAAACGTTCACATCATCCCTTACCTCTGGTAATTGAAGTGACCTTTGAATTTGTTGCCTATATACATAATGTTTGGCAAGTTCTGATAGGGGGATGGATATCTTGAGTTTTCCAATTTCTGCTTCTAAACTAAATTGTTTTTCTAATGAATTCTTGGCGTTAACAGTGGCGAATTTATCTTTTTCAGGCACACTCTCTATGTTTTCTTTTGGAATGTCAATGTCATGATGCATGATAGTTTGTGGTATTTTTGTTTTGGGACAGCTTTCAGGATTGCTGTTTAAATTCTTTCTCAAGGAAGAGGGAGGAAGAGGCTGAGTAATAGGAGGCTGCGTGTCTGTTACATCCTCCACGGTTACCTGATGAAGGCTTGGGACAGAACAGTCAGTTGGTTGATTAATGGTGATATTTCCTTTACTTTTGTTGAGTTGTTTGTTGTCTTTTGTTCTGCTAGATGGGGGAACATCAATGGTCCTTGTTCTTAATTTGTATTGTTTGTGTACCTCGTACACAGCAGTATCGTAGCCTTGTTTAAAATCGAAAGACTCTCCCGACTTGGTGTTAAATTGTTTTGCATCAAAGTATGGTCGGTCTTCTTCCACAAGAAAGATTTGTTGTTCATCTTCCGAATCTACCAGGTTCATATGATTCCCATCTGTGGGCTCAGTGGATGTAGATGCCTCCGCATAGTTTTCTTGGAAAGGCAGCCTAATCTCATGGTCGGGACTGGCCCTTCCAGCATTTGTGTTTTGAGTTTTTTTGAAGTTCAGGTTCCTTATGGCATTGGGCTGTTGACCTTCCCATGAATTTTTCCTCTCAACATTGTCTACTCTCTCTCCCAGCCTGTGGATGCCACTGATGGTAGCATCTAATTTCTGATCGAAGGCTGAGGGTTCTTCTTTGAAAGTGGTTCTTCTCTTAGTTTTGGCTCTGTTTCTCTTAGCAATTAGATTTGATTCCACACTAACAGCAACATCTTGCATTTCTGCAAGGCTTTGAGGGGCTCTTTCCCTTAACTGATATGCCATCTCAGCATCAAAGCCATCCGGGAACTTATATAAAGAGAGATCAGGTGGAGGTCTTAAATTTTGTTGTATCGCATTGTAAATGTGATTAAACCTTACACAGTAATCCAAATCTGTTTCCTGAGGTCCTCTTTTGATAGTATCATACTCAGATAGTATGTGCAGGGGGTCTTTCTTTTTCTCCCATCTGTTAGTAAATTCTTGGTACAAGGCTTCAGGGTTAATATGGAATTGGGTGCAAGTGCCCTAAACCAGGTTATGACATCACCGGTCAAACTTTGGACAAAAATCTTGGTAGGGGGATGGGAAAATATAGGGAGCTAAATAATAATGTTAGTGGTTAATATGGAGGTATTAAGAAAGTGCTAAGTTCGAGAGACCTTAGGCTGTTACAAGGGGGTAGGACCATTCTTTAGGGAAAGTATGGAACAACTTTGAGTGAAGCAGATCTTTACTCATGCTAGTGTTATGAAAATGATGGAATTTCAGAGGTGTCAAGCAGATCTTGACCTCTTTTGGGGAAGTTAGTTAATGATTGGGGAAAGTAGAGAAGGGGAGTTAGTTATACCTCTTTGAGCTTCTCGCATATAATTTCTTGCTGATTGTGCCCTGAATGAGATGACACCTGAAAGTCTAGAACTGATCAGCAATTAGGATTCAGCAACCTCAGAACTACCTACCCAGCCTACTTACCTAGCATTTTTTCTTCTTTTGATTTGGGTGCGCTTAGACTTGCAAACCCATCATTCATTTTTCTTTTGATGCTTTCCTATCTACATACTACCCTTATTTCTTCCAAGGGCCCAGATTAAGCTGTTGGGCTCCTCTGCTTCTCTACCTATCTAAGAATCTGCCAAGATTAAGCTGTTTGGACATATTTGCATTCTCTATATTCTAAAAAAGGAAATTTAAACCTAGGGAGACCAAGATTAGGATGTTTGGACCTCCCTTTAACTGAAAATTGGCGATACCGGGATAACTTTACAAAATTTGGAAGGCAATTGAATGAACTTGAGGTAGCCTTCTTCGTTTGGAGACTGTTAAGAAAATATGGAGCATTGCAGTATGCAGAGTACGACATATTTGGCATGTAAAATGTCAATCATGAGATATGAATAACCTGCTGCAGCAGGAAGCTAACAGGAATATGAAGTGAATAGGCTTTACTCTTTGCCTTCCACTCATTCATTTCCAAACTCTTCATATCTTGAATATTAGAACACAAAAAATAAAGAATCTATCCAATATTAATTTCAGCCACATGCAATCATTAAATGCATCAACCTGATGCCAACATCAAATACCAATATTTATCATTGATGCACCACAATAATATTTTCCTTTGCCTTCGATTCTTGCCTTTGCATCACAACAATTCAGCTCCATCAACCAATTTCACATCACAACAAATTCTTCAATATAACAATATTTGCAACATTTTAAAAGCAAATCAATGTATCATGACTCCTCCTCCTTCTGCTCCTTTGCATTGTTTCTCACGTTCATCAGTGTATATATTTCCTTGTTGTTTCTCCTTCATTGTTCCTTGCTACTGCTACATTTCCTTTACTACTCCTTCATTTTTCCTTTTTGCTACTCCTTTGCCTATTGTTTCTCCTTCATTGTTCCTTGATGTTTCTCTTTTTCTACTTGTTGTTACTTGCTACTCCTTGTGTTGCTCCTTTTCTTTCTTCTCCTATTGCATTGATGCTCTTTTGTTGTTCCTACCTTGCTGTTGCATGCCTTGCCTCTACCCCTTGCTTGTTTCTCCTTTGCTTGCTGCTCTTGTGTTGTCTCTTTGCCATCATTGACAACAATGCCAAGAATCCCCCCTTTGGAATTGATGGAAAAACACTGATCCTCCCCCTTTTGTCCTGAGTATTGATAAATTAGCCTCCATCTTTAGGCTTATATCCCCCTTTGACATCAATTGCAAGGGGGTCTAAAAATAAAAATTTCCCACAATGATGTTCATATAGGTGGCCAATTCTCTAAACAAATAATTTGACAAGCACAAGTTGGTTAAGTTCAAAGCTTCTAGCAATTAGAGGTTCAACAATCATAACATAATTATGAGGTGATCTCCAATAAAATATTTGGATAGTTGAAGTAAAAGCGAAAGCAATATCGGGGGGAGCTTGCAATGAGCAATTGCGAAATCGCATCGAGAGTTTGCATCGGGAGTGGAAAGGGGAGAAGGATTTAACATTGAGTGATAAGCAATGTGACATGGGGACAAGCGATATAGGAGCGATGCGATAATAATATGAAGCGTTGGATATGAGGGTTAATCGGACGGTGGATGGGGCGATCGCTATATCATGTCGGCGGAGGGGAAGGGGACATGCGCCTTTACTTATGCGATTGCGATTTGTGAAAATGCGATATAGCGATAAATATATGATTTGCAGTAAAACCATGTGTTTGCAGTAAAAGCAAGGTTTTGCGGAAAAGCTAAGAAATGCAGTAAAATGGGGATTTATGGAAAAACATGCAATTTACGATGAAACGATAGAGTGGCGATTGCGATTTCGGCGATGATGCGATTGTGATAGACTGGAGATTAATGATGGCTTGCGATAACGATATCGCTTCGGATGCGATAATGATATTGCATCAAAGGAATTGATCGGAGACATAAATAGGGGCATATAAACATTTGCGACTTGCAATTGCGAAATCGCAATCAGAGGAATTGCATGAGGGAACAAACAAAGGGGCTAACACTTGCGACTGCGATATCGCGTCGGAGGGGGGGTTCAATCGCATCGGAGAAGGGTCAATTGGATCGGAAGAGGTTAAATGAAATCAGAGGAGGGTTTCAATGCATTGGAAGAGGGTTCTTACTAAGTTTCAAGTAAACTTAGTAATTCCCAAAGCACTATTTATGGTTATATTTCAGCCAAAGGAGGGGATATGTATTTATGGGGGGTTTTTAATATATTTTTAATATGGGGAGGGAAAATAAGGAGGGATTTATATAATAAAGTTAGAAATTAGTATGAATTTTGAGAAGAAGGCGCTAAGTATAGAAAACTTAGGCTTAAAAAGGGGAAAAGGACTTATAGAAGGAATGAGATGAATGATTTAGTGATATTAAATAGATCTTAATATCTCTGGGTGAAATTAGTGAATGATTTGGGGAAAGGACAAAGGGGAAGTTAGTCATGCCTCACTTGAGCTGCTCCAAGGGAATCTACTTTGCACTTGTGATTGAAGTACGTTCAACACTTTGAAACACAAAATTTATCACAAGTCTTCATTCTGCAACCTCAAAATTGCCTACTCTACCTACTTGCCTAACATTTTTTCTTCTTTTTGGATGGTGCACTTAGACTAGAAAACCCTGGATTTCCTCTTTTTTTTTAGCTATCCTCCTATCTAAATCTACCCTACTTTCTTCCAGGGGCTCAGATTAAGTTGTTGAGCACCCTTGATTCTCTACCTATCTAACAATCTCCTAAGATTAAACAGTTTGGACAAATTTTTATTCTCTATCTCTACAACAAGAAATTTAAACCTAGAGAGGCCAAGAGTAAGCTGTTTGGCCTTCCCTTAACTCTGAAATTCTTCAAAAATGGAATATAGCAGTGGAATTTGAGCTAGCACACTTTCCTGGCCTTTTGATTAGGGTTCATTTCTTTAATTTTTCTCTTGGCCCATTCATTATTTTTGCCCTTTGATTTTTATTTTCGGGCATACCCTCTTTACATTTTTTTTTTTTCTTGGAAATATGGAACCTTTGCAGCATGGAAAGGATGAACATATTTGGCATTTACACAGTCAATCATGAAATATGAAACCTATTGGTATAGGAGGATAATAGTGGCTCCACTTGGGGATGGATTTTCTAGATGAAAATCCAAGAACAACAGGTTAGATTGCCTTATTTTTCAACTCTTGCTGTAAACTGAAAACTTCCTTCTCTTGGATGCTATTCACTGAATCTTTTGCAACATGTATGAAGTATCCTTTTTGAGCTGAATTGCTCTGAAATTAGATCTCTTCTCCTTGCTAGCTTCTTCTGCGTGCTTATCATCATTCTCATATTTACCCGAGCACTTCCTTTGAGATAAATTCAAAAAGATCAGAATGGTGCATTTCCTTGATTCCTTCTTCAAAATTTGCTGCGCAGATTCCTTATCGAACTGCTGTAAAAAATGTTGAAAATAGAAATATTAATGTACAATAGAGTATACAGCTGTGTTACATCAAAAGGGATCAAAATAATGTTTGAGCATTTGCCCATTGATAGCGCCATCTTCAGCTTCTATGCCATCCAAACTCTTCAGAAAATATGTGTTTTTTCCTTGCACAGCTTGAATGACAAAAGGTCCTCTCCAAAGGAAATCAAACTTGCCATGTTTTCCTTTATCTTCCCTCCTTGAATCCCATCTAAGCACTTTATCTCCGATGAAGAAATCCTTTGTCTTTGTTCTTTTATCAAACATCTTCTTCAACTTTTCTTGTAGAACTTGGTTTCTATGATATACTTCCTCTCTTGTCTGCTGCAAGTGAATTGTTTGATTGATCCTTCTTTGAATATCATTAGGATCAGCTTGTATCTCTTGTAGTAGCTTGATCACTAGGATCCCCAAAGATGAAGGGAATCTTGCCTCCATTCCATAAACTAACTCATATGGGCTTGTTCCAATGGATCTTTTGGTGGTCAATCTGTCGACCCATAGTGCATTCACCAGCTTTTTGTGCCAATTCTTTTTATTCTCCTCTAAGACTTTCTTGATGATATTGATGAGGCTTTTGTTGGATGACTCGACTAGGCCATTACCTTGAGGGTAATAGGCTATGGAGTGACCTAAGGCAATATGGTATTTGTGGCAAAAACTGATCATTCTCTTGGATTTAAAGGAAACAACATTGTTTGTAATGATCTTTTTGGGACAACCAAATCTGGACAAGATGTTGGTTTCTAGGAATTGTATAATGGTTGAGTCATTGGCTTGCCTACAAGGGATGGCCTTTATCCACTTGGTCAAGTAGTCTGTGGCAGTTAAAATCCATCTGTGCTGGCTTGAAGAGGAGGGATGAATTTCACCAATGAAGTCTAAACCCCATTGTTGAAATGGTTTCTCATTTGAAATGGGTTTAATGGGTAAGAGCAGCATCTTTCTTTTTCCTTCAAAGATCTGGCACTTGTGGCATGAAACAACAAATTTCTTTACATCGGCAAACAGGGTGGGCCAATAAAAACCAGCTCTTAGTATGTTATCAGCAGTAGACTTCCAATACAAGTGTCCTCCACAGTCCCCTGCATGAAACTCCTTCATAACATTATCAATTTCATTCAATGTTAGACAATTCAGCAAAATTCCTTCATGATTTTTCCAAAACAGGGCACTGTCTACAACACAAAACTTTGAAGCTTTCATCTTTAAAAATATCTTTTTAGTTGTTGACAACCCTGGAGGAGCATGCAGGTTTAACAATACAAAACATATATCAGCATACCAAGGTGATTCTAAAAAGGCGTGATTAATCTGTGGAGTCGCCATCTCCTGTTCGTTGTCCAGATCATTAATGTCAAGGGCTTGGAAATTAGTTTCAGTCATCAGTTTTGCTAATCCTTGTCCTTTTATCAGTTTTGTGGGCTTGATTTCAATGTCATATTCTAGGATATTGGCTATCCATTTGCCCCTTTTGCCTTCAGTTCCTTCTTCAGTTAAAATGTCCTTGACCACTGCATTTGGAACATATGCTATCACATGGGAGCATAAAATGTAAACTCTGAAATCCTTGATGGCCTTAACAAGGGCATATGCTTGTTTCTCCATGATTTGATACTTTAGGGGAGCATCTCTAAGGGCTCTGCTGAAGAAAGCAATGGGCTTTTCACTTCCCTGGTCCTCTTTTTGCAATAGGACAACAGCAATTGTATGTTCAGAAGCAAAAGAGAAGATGATGAAATCTCTATCAAATTTGGGGCTTGTGAGAACTGGTGTTTTTGTTAAGGCTGTTTTGATGTCCTCAAAGGCTTGTTTGGCTCTATTGTCCATTTTACTTTGGAATCTTTCTTGAGCATGTTGTTTAACAGTCTTATCAGCTCGGCCAAATTGGGAATGAATCTTCTAAGGAAATTGATCTTCCCTAGAAAAGCTTGCAGTTCTTCGATGTTTCTTGGATGAGGGACTTGAAGGATAGCTTGAATTCTGTCTGGGTCAATCCTAATGCCATCTTTTGAGATTATATGACCAAGAAATTTGCCTTCCTCTAGGCCAAACAGGGACTTCTTTGGATTTAAAGATATTCCATATTTTCTGCAAGTTAAGAACACTTGCCTCAGATGTTTTAAATGCTCTTGGTTTGATTTTGAAAATGGAGTAAGTTCATCAAGGTAGACTACTAAGAAATCATGGATTTCTTTGGCAAAGGCTATGTCCATCGCTCTTTGAAAAGTGACCCCTGCATTTTTGAGTCTGAAAGGCATTTTAACATATGTAAAGGTTCCCCATGGTGTTGTAAAGGCAGTTTTGTCTTGATCATCCGGGTGAACTAAGATGTGATTGAAACTTGAGAAGCCATCTAATAGCGAAATCCTAGAAGACCCCACTACCCTTTGTAAAATATGGTCCATCTTGGGTAAGGGGTAATGGTCTTTGAGAGAGACTTGGTTCAAATTTCTTAAGTCAACACACAATCTGATCTCACCTGTTTTCTTCCTTGTGGGCACTAAGTTGGATACCCATTCTGGAAACCTAATGGGTGCAATAATTCCAGCTCCAAACATTCTCTTCACTTCTTTCTCAATCAAGGGGAGAAGCACAAGATTGATTCTTCTTAGTTTATGTTTGAAAGGCTTTTGATTTGGTTTCAAAGGTATGTTGGATGACTGAAGTATCATAGGATTTGAGGTCCTCATAACTCCAGGCAAAAACATCTTGGAACTCTTTAAACAAGTCAACATATTTTGGCTTCTGATCGGGTGGCAATGTTTTGGACAGTTTTATCATTTTGGGGCTTTTTGTGGTTCCAATGTTACAGTCTTCAATTGCAGCATTTAAGGGTTGCATCTTTGGCTTTCTAGGGATATCATTTGAATCAAATATGTCTTCTAAGGGAGTCAAGCCTGTGGGCAAAAAATTATCTTTCAGCTCAATTACTTCAGACTCTGCCTCAACGATTTCATCAAAATTCATCTGTTTCAGCTCTTGCATGTTATTGTTATCAAAAGTGGTTGGATGCAAAATCTGTTTAGTTGTCTCAGTTGATATAGTCTGCTCATTTTTACTCATTTGTTGTTGTTCATCCAAGGCATCGATATCAATGTTTAAACCTGAAAATTCCTCTTCTAAAGTCAATAAATTGTTGTTCTGTGTGTCATTTTCAAAGACTTGCCAATTCTTGATATTATCTGGGACTGCAGGCCTGCGTTTGATTTCAGCTGTGAAATGGTGATTAGGCTCAAATGGAAGCTTGCATGTGCTGGCAAAAGTTGTCAAGCTATGAGCATGTAAATTGTGGCTTCTTGAGATTTTGGTGATTTGGGATTCTAAGAAGGTATTGAGTATGTCAATGGCTTCTTTTCTGTAAGCTCTCAACCTATTATCATTTGTGACAAAGTTTCCCTTCATTTTTTGTATAATCAGATCTAAATCTCCTACAATTGAAACTTTTGTTTCTCCTAGATCTCTGATCAGTTTGAGGCCTAATAGGAGGGCTTCATACTCTGCCATATTTTTTGTACATCTGAAATTTAACCTATAAGCATGACCTTCAGCATGATCAGTTTGTGTGTTGTGTATCCAAACCCCTGCCCCTGCTCCTAGTTTGTTCACCGAGCCATAAAATTCTAGATACCAAAGGATTGCTTGCTCTTGGTCAGTATTGGTAGTTTTAGTCATTTTAGGAGTGGGAAAATTTGAATTTTTTGTTTCATGTAGTGTGCCTTGTGTGCTGGTTACATCAATCATTTCATTAGTTCCTAAGCTTTGGGCCACCGATTCCTCATTTATGCAGATTTCTTGCTCTAAAGCCAAAGGCTTATCATCAGTCGGAGGACACATATAAGCATTGAACAAGATGAATGAATCCATATCATAATGGATAGAATATATAGGAAAGTTTTGGGGCTTTTCTTCACTGCTTACCACATATTTCATTAATGTTTGTCGGTACAATCTCTTTGGTTTCCCAAAGACTGAAATAGTGGTGTAGGAGAGGCTAATTGCTAAGATCCTTGGAGTTTGGCTCCCTAAGATCTTGATAAAAGCATACCATATTTGGGTGGAATATCAACTACCACCACGTCCATGAGGATTGTTTTGTTTGGGTATTGGAACAAGGAGACACATAAATCTTTGATTAGGCCTAAACACTTGACTTGACTGGAATCAAATGAGAACAAGTATTTGTAGGGTCTAGTGATATCTAGGATTAGCTTCTCCATTACATCTTTGGGCACTAGGTTGTGTGAAGCTCCTGAATCAAACATTGCATTGTGTAACACTTTGTCATGGATGTGTAAACTGACATAAAAGGGTAGAACACCTCCATTTTCTGTTTTACCATCGACTTCAGGACCAAAAAGCAATCTAGGTTGATCATCTAAGACATTAACATCATCCCTATTCTCTGGCATTTACAGTGACCTTTTAATTTGTTGTCTATATATATCATGTTTAGCAAGCTCAGAGAGAGGAATAAATATCTTTAATTTACCAATTTTTGCTTCTAAATCAAAGGGTTTCTTTGATTGAGTTTTAGTGCTGTGATTAGAAGATTTTTCTTTTTCAACTACACTTTCAGCAGTTTTCTCTTGATCTTCAGTGCTGTTTTGAGCTTTTTCTATTTCGGAAGTGTTTTGAGGGGTGCTGTTTAAATTCTCTTTTGAGGAAGAGGATACAAATGGCTGATTCTTAGAGGCCTGTTTATTTTTTACATCCTCTACAGTCACTTCTTTTGGGTTTGGGCCTGTTATACCAGAAGGTTCTGTGAGGACAACTTTGTCTTTTATCTTCTTAGGTTGTTTAGTATCCTTTGGGTTGATTGGTTCAGGTACATCTATGGTTCTGGTCCTCAATTTGTACTGCTTGTGAACCTCATATACTACTGCATAATAGCCTTCTCTAAAGTCAAATGACTCTCCGGACTTGGTTTAGAATTGATTGATATCATGATCATCTTGGTCCTCTTGGGTTAGAAAATCATGTTGTTCACCGTTCAAACCCATCAAGTTGATATGAGTGTCCTCTATTGGCTCACTAGATGTTGATGCTTCAACATAGTTTTCTTGAAAAGGAGGTCTTATATCATGGTTGGGGTTAGCCCTTCCAACATTTGGGTTTTGATTTTTTCTAAAGTTTGGGTATCTGATAGTGTTACTTTGTTGCCCTTCCCATGATGATTTTCTTTCAACAGTTTCTACTTTGTCTCCAAGTATGTGCATGCTATTGATGATTGCATCCAGTTTTTGTTCTAGAGCTAAAGGCTCTTCTTTAAAAGTAGTTCTTCTCTGAGCTCTTGCTCTGTTTTGCTTAGCGATGAGGTTTGCTTCCACACTAACAGCTATGTTCTGCATGTCTGCTAAGATTTGAGGGGCTCTTTCCCTCAATTGATATGCCATGTTGGAATCAAATCCATCAGGGAATTTGTATAAAGCTAGATCAAGTGGAGGTCTAAGGTTTTGTGGAATATCATTGTAAACATTGTTGAACCTAGCACAATAGTCTAAGATAGCTTATTTTGGGCCTCTTTTGATTGTGTCATACTCAGATAATATGTGTAATGGATCTTTCTTCTTTTCCCATCTGTTAAGAAATGTTTGGTAGAGGGCTTCTGGGTCAGCTATGGAATTTGCAGGGAGAGCTCTAAACCAAGGCCTTACATCTCCAGTTAGACTTTGGACAAAAATCTTCATTCTTACATCATCATCATCTATTTGATAATTCTCAAAATAGTCTTCCATTTTCTTAGCGTGTTGCAGGCCTGTGTAAGAACTGGTACCATCAAAATATGTGATTTTGGTTTGATATCCTAAGGCATAGTCCCTGGATTTCCGGGTAACTGTAAAGGTGCATATCTATTAGCCATATTTACAGGGATAAATGGAACAACGGGAAGAAATGGAACAACTGGGACAGTGGAGATAATAGTAGGAGTATATGCAGTGAATGGAGGAGTGGAAATGGTGCTTTGAGAGGTAGATGAGGAACTAGGAGAAGCAACAATGTGAGGATGGAATGAAACTTTAATAGGGGTTGGAATATAGCCTTGTTGAACAATTTCAGGGCTTGAAACAACAATATCTTCTTTTCGCTCTTGTTTCCTAAGGTTTCTTGGGATTAAGTTGGGATTTTCAAAAATAGTTGGGGGATCTGGGTCTGGATTTGACCTGGTATAGCGAGTTTTCTTCTTCGGAGCCAGCTTCCGACTTTGCCTTTTGGAATTTTCTAGGAATATTTTGGGTTAGAAAGAAATTTTTGAAAAATCTGTTCTTCCCCAGCCGAGTCGCCAATGTTGTTAACGCTCAGGTTGTCCCCTGGCTCCTATGGGATACGACCGAGGTAACCACAAACCAATCTTTGGATTGCAGGTCCTAGCCTACCTGCAATCAAAGAGGGCTCTCTGTTTATAATTTAGCTTTGTTTAGTGTGATTTTAGGCTAGTTATGATGTACATCGGTTTTGTTTTAAGTTTGGTGGGATGGATGATATTTCAAATAGAGTTGGCATGCATAGTGTGAGAAGTTCAGACCATTGGGCATGGATTCAATGATTAAAGGCTGCTGGATCTGATTTCTTTGGTAAAAGAGGGAATTAAAAACCAATATAGCTAAACATGGAACAATCATCAAGCTGGAATTAAGATGAAATGGAGGTCAGGGAATGAAAGGAAATTAAGTATCTTTCACTATGCTAACAGAGGGAAAATGACAGAATAATATCTAGGAGCAATTAAGGATTCCTAAACAGCATTCATAGATGGAAGAATTAGAGTAAACATGAGCAATGAAGTATTCATATTCATGACTAATTTTGAAGAAAAGATAGAAAAATCACAGAAATTGAGCACAGAGTACAACTAAGTAAAATCTGGCTATTCTTCTTTCCTGCAATCTAGATCATGATACATAGATGATATAACAAACATAGAAACTGCAAACAGGTAAGAAAGACTTATTGATCCATGAAGTAGCACGAGAATTCTGTAATTTTCTCTTCAACCATCAAATCCACAACCAGCAAGTTCATAAGCAATGCATTCCAGCAATCTTTGTTCATAGAAGTTCTCAAAATTACAGCACAAGTCTAGAATGACTTTATCAACCAACCAACCCTTAAAACATTGTTTGGGGAGGTATTTATAATAAAAATATGTACAAACAAGGTCTGATAAAAGATCTAAGAGAAAATATCTAAGATAACCTAAAGTATTTTTCAAGTAAAGTAAAAGTATCTAGCAAATGTTGCGTTGGAGGTAGATCCTCCAAAGATGAGCTTATAGGCATCCTTTGTAGCTCGACGTCGACTGTCTGCAATAACTGTGCCTTGAATTCTGAACTGCTCCTCTTAGTCAACTTCAATATGCGTTAATTCTGATCTGATGTAGCTTTTACTTCTGTATTGATACTCTTTGACTTGTTGGATGTTCTTTAATGCTCCTTTGATGTGGCTTTAACTCTTCCACTGATATTCTTTTAATTCTTCACTGATACACTTTTCTGCTGAACTAATACTCTTTTTCTCCATTGATACTCTTTAATTCTGCTAAATCGCCCTTGCTTTATCCCTGAATGGAAAAATATAACTGTTATCGTGTCTTTTTGTTGCTTTTCTGCGGGCTTAGAAGGTCTATCGGTGCTGAATGATATCAAAAAGAAGAGGACTACATACTGGCAATTTGGCTTAGAGAGAGCTCGTTGTTCAGAGCGTTTTTGGACTGAGGCGATGAAAATATATGAAGAAATGATCCTGCTTCCTTTGCACTTGGAGCGCGCACAGGCGCCGAATGGAAATATGTGAAAATAGCCCTTTTACCCCTTAAAAGGGCAAAAACGACTTAAAGCGGGAGAATTCATGAATTATAGGGTGGGAGCGATCACTGTAGCGATGAATAAATGTGGGCCGTTGGATCTAGCGAGGGAAGATCCAACGACTGAGACAAAATTGCAATATTGCATCAGCAGGGAGCGAGGGGACAGTGGACTTTATAAATATATGCGATAGCGATGAGTGAAAGCGATATCGGGGGGAGCTTACGATGAGCGATTGTGAAATCGAATCGGGAGTGGAAAGGGGAGAAGGCTTTAACATTGAGCGATAAGAGATGCGACATGGGGACAAGCGATATAGGAGCCATGCGATAATAATATGAAGCGTTGGATATGCGGGTTAATTGGACGGTGGACGGGGCGATCGCTATATCGCCTCGGCGGAGGGGAAGGGGACATGCGCCTTTACATATGCGATTGCGATTTGCGAAAATGTGATATAGCGATAAATATATGATTTGCGGTAAAAGCAAGGTTTTGCGGAAAAACTAAGAAATGTGGTAAAATGGGGATTTATGGAGAAACATGCGATTCACGATGAAACGATAGAGCGACGATTGTGATTTCAGCGATGATGCGATTGTGATAGACTGGCAATTAACGATGGCTTGCGATAGCGATATCGCTTCAGATGCGATAGCAATATCACATCGGAGGAATGGATCAGAGACATAAATAGGGGCATATAAACATTTGCGACTTGCGATTGTGAAATCGCAATAAGAGGAATTGCATCGGGGAACAAACAAAGGGGCCAACACTTGCGACTGCGACTTCCGACTGCAATATCACGTCGGAGGGGGGGTCCAATCGCAATGGAGAATGGTCAATTGGATCAGAAGAGGTTAAATAAAATCGGAGGAGGGTTTCAATGCATCGGAAGAGGGTTCTTACTACGTTTCAAGTAAACTTAGTAACTCCCAAAGCACTATTTATGGTTATATTTCAACCAAAGGAGGGGATATGTATTTATGGGGGGTTTTTAATATATTTTTAATATGGGGAGGGAAAATAAGGAGGGATTTATATAATAAAGTTAGAAATTAGTATGAATTTTGAGAAGAAGGTGCTAAGTATAGAAAACTTAGGCTTAAAAAGGGGAAAAGGACTTATAGAAGGAATGAGATGAATGATTTAGTGATATTAAGTAGATCTTAATATCTCTGGGTGAAATTAGTGAATGATTTGGGGAAAGGACAAAGGGGAAGTTAGTCATGCCTCACTTGAGCTGCTCCAAGGGAATCTACTTTGCACTTGTGATTGAAGTACGTTCAACACTTTGAAACACAAAATTTATCACAAGTCTTCATTCTGCAACCTCAAAATTGCCTAGTCTACCTACTTGCCTAACATTTTTTCTTCTTTTTGGATGGGTGCACTTAGACTAGAAAACCCTGATTTTCCTCTTTTTTTTAGCTGTCCTCTTATCTAAATCTACCCTTATTTCCTCCAGGGGCTCAGATTAAGCTGTTGAACACCCTTGATTCTCTACCTATCTAACAATCTGCCAAGATTAAACAGTTTGGATAGATTTTTATTCTCTATCTCTACAACAAGAAATTTAAACCTAGAGAGGCCAAGATTAAGCTGTTTGGCCTTCCCTTAACTCTGAAATTATTCAAAAATGGAATATAGTAGTGGCATTTGAGCTAGCACACTTTCCTAGCCTTTTGATTGGGGTTCATTTCTTTAATTTTTCTCTTGGCCCATTCATTCTTTTTTCCCTTTGATTTTTCTTTTAGGGCATACCCTCTTTACATTTTTTAAATTTTTGTTTTTTCTTGGAAATATGGAACCTTTGTAGCATGGAAAGGATGAACATATTTCGCATTTACACAGTCAATCATGAAATATGAAATCTATTAGTATAGGAGGCTAACAGTGGGATAAGAAGATGGTAGAAGGGCTCCAGGAGCTAATTGAAAACTATATGGGTAAAATCAAGACTCCTCCTGAATAGTGCACCATGAGGAAATTAGGTAAACATAAGAAGCAGACAGGGCACGAGATGAGGCTGACTGTGCAGATTGGAGAGTATGAAATGGATCAAGTCATCTTATCTTGGATTTGATGCAAACATACTACCTAAGAAGACATGGGAATGGGTGGGGAGACCTATGCTACAACGGTCTCCTATACGGTTACGCATGGCCAATCAATAGAAGATTATTTCTATGGGGAACCTGTATGGGGTAATGGTCAATATTGAGGGAGCGAGCGCTCTGGCCAATTTTGAAGTAATTGAAATAGTGGATGACAACAATCCTTACCCTGTGCTATTAGGAAATGACTGGTCCTTCAACATGGTTGTAGTAATTAATCTAAAAAAGTGGAGAATGAAATTTGAAAAGAAGGCACTCCGAGTGATTGTACCATTGGATCTTGTTGAAGGAGCAGGCTACACTAAACCAGTCTGTGACTATGAGGAGTATGATGATCTAGATCATATATACAAGATTACTACATGTGACAAAGATTGGATCAATCCCATTGCATATGGGCAGATGACATGGGACATAGACAACTCTTGTACCTTAGATTTAGATGAAGAACTCGAACCCTAGTAGAATAGGTTGCATGAAGCTTCTAAGCTATGTTGTAATATGATGACAAAATCGCTTTGATGTGTGTTCACGGAGGTAAGGAATCTTCTGAATTTTGATGGTTTAGATGATGTTAATATGTTTTTGGATAAGTTTGAAAGACAGGTGCTAGAAGCGCATCGATTCCAGGCACTTGATATAACACTGCGCAATATGCTTGCCCATTGGTGGGGTATGCTTAAGGGTAGCTTCACTGGTTGAAAAAAATACATGCAGATGATGAAGCTAAGGTTCGGGTACGCTAATACCCATATGACTGAAAAATATAGTGGAAATGATGATCTGCACGAGCACTTGGTGTGATGGACTCAAGTTTGGGGAGAAGAGCCTCAACCGAAACGGGTACATATCTTTTTTCATACCCTATATACTATTCCAATGAATTGGTACATGGAAACGAAGCTACGCCATGGGATGGCTGAATGGGATATCCTGAGGGAAAGTTTCTTATTAACTTTCAACTTTGAGGATGGATTTTCATGCATTAATGAAGTGCTCCAGGAAATTAAGGCTACTATATTTAGAATGTCTAAAGAGCTGGTAGAATGGATTCAACCAAACTAGAATACCTAGCTATGCCATGCACTGGAATTGATCTGAATCAGATCCATAAACAACTGTCAAAGAACCATGACTAAATTAGGTCAAACAAATCCCTAGTGAAATCCAAAACAGTGATCAAAATGCCTAGAACCAGTGGCAATGGCTGCCAACGTGGAACGATAAGGACCTTGGTCAAAGTGCACTGACCAAGGCCCATAGAGACTGCGCGGGAGGTCAAAACAGCCCCTGGGAGCCCCAAATCAGGAAAACGAGGCAATTTTGATGCACGGTTAGTGCTTAATCACGCATCGCTGGGCAAACAGTGCTAAAGTGAAAAAGTTGTAAGCGCTCGGTCATGTTGGGAGCTGGAGAACCGTGGGTAGAGAGGAAAAAAGCACTAAAGGACAAAGGTGGGACCCATGCTATGAAAAACTGGCAGTATTGATCGCGGCGCCCTTGAATAGTAAGAGGTTTTGGATAGGAGTGGAGCGATCCCATACACTGATCGACACGTGGCAGTGGAGGACAGAGAAAACCGCTATTGATTTTGCATTATCGGTCGAGCAAGTAAACCATGCTCAATGTGCGTATGACGTCGGATCTTGAGGAGCCCAAATCGAATGGCTGAGATTGCGGCCGATAGAAAGAAGCAGAATCTACAGGGAACTAAGCCGCGATTTAAAGGGATTTGGAATCCGTCTAACCACCACGATCAAGAAAGAATGTATCCATGACATAACAGAAGAAATGAATCGATGAGTAGGCTGGAACTGTTCTGATGGGGACACGTGGCCACTTCCTGAGCATTCATGCTGACGCTGAACAAGGAATTCCAAGCACACAGGCGGAAGGAGAAACGACGCAAGTGGGAGAGGAACTGAACAGGCATAGGGATCAAATGGCTAAAGCCATGAACATAGACAATCGAATAGAGAGGGGATTGAGAGGAGTCCAAGCGACCAAGAGGGACAGTGAACAGCGAACCCGGAGAGGAGGGCTGAACACAGAGAATAGTAAGGCCAAGCAGAGGAGACATAGGGCAGAGCTGACCAGAGGAAGCGTCAAGCACCAGAGATCTTGAAGATTCAAGCCTTCCCATAGAGGAATCTGTCCAGGCTAAGCATCACATTTGGCTCTTTCCATTGTAGACCAAGGGTCACAGAGCTGGTAAGAAGAAAAGAGTCTGTGAACTTCGAGTGGCTTGGGAAATCCAAGAACCACCCTACCAAGCAAAATTTGCTTCAGGAGAACTGATGCTGATCCCCTGTATTGTAATTTCTCTGCTGTAAGACACAATAAAACAAGGCCACCACTGAAGCTGGACCGGAGACGTAGCCCTAGATAATAGGGTGAACTCCTTATTAGAAATTGTTTGTGTCTTTGTGTTGCTTACTGTATTTCTCTGCTGTCTTTCCCTTTAAATGTATGTGTATTGGAAATCTGATCAATCCGTTGCTTAAATAACACAGAACACACACTAGCACAAGAGTCTATAATACCTTTGGTTTAATAAATCTTTAAGTGATGGCACTCATAGGGTGATTATCAGATCAAGTGGTATCAGAGCTCTAGGATGTAAGGTTAGACAATCTTGTGTTGGTTTAGCTGTGAATGCTCACAAGATCAAAGCTCAAATTAGGAGAAGGAGAGTTGGTGGAAACTAATCCTGAAATTCGGAGAGTCTATCCTCGGAAGACAATGTCAGAGGAAGGTTCTATGGGGCCGGACCATCAGTTCATGAAAAGTTTCCTAGCTATAAATTATATGGTAGAATAAATGTATAAGGACTTTAGAAAGCATAAGGATGAAGATTCATCAGGTTCTAAACAAGATAAAGAAGAAGATGAGTATCATTCCCATACCCACTCAAAAGGAAAGGAAAGAAGAAAGCTTCCTTACACCTCCTAATAGCCCTGTGCATAATAAGAAAGCATATTTGATTAAGTTAGATGTTAAATTTGATTTGCCTATATATGATGGAGAAATAAATGCTGAAAGGTTGGACAATTGGATTAGACAAATTGATGTGTATTGCAGAGTGCAGAACATAGACTCAGACAAGAGTAAGATTCAGCTGGCAAGCCTACGCCTAGGAGGCACTGCCTTGGTTTGGTGGGAAGGAAGAACCCAAGCTGATATGAAGAAGCATGGTAAGACCATCTATGTTTGGAGTGAATTTGTTGCTGCAATTAAAAAGCAGCTCTATCCATTAGCCTACATCCAACAAGCCATGATGAGTTGAAAACTCTTCGGCAGATGAAAGGGAAAAGTGTACAAGGGTATACTCAAGAGTTCAAAAAGAGAGCATTGATGTTGGGTATTTCATTAGACTCACCAAAAACTCTTTTGCAGTACATTGGTGGTCTACATAGCTACATGAGTCATAGCATCCTCATGTTTAATCCCACTAGTATAGATGAGGTATCTGTACAAGATACTCATCTAGAAGTTAGATGAAAGAATGGAAATCCAGAAGTTGGGGGACCATCCCAACCCACTGTAAGCAAGAGCAAGGAGAAAGAAAGCAGAAGTGGAAGGCAAGGAAGGCTAACACTGCACAGAAAAGCAAAGCTTCATGCACTCACTGTAAAAAGGATGGGCATGATTATGAGCATTGTTGGATTCTACATCTAGAGCTGAGACCTAAGAAGTTCGAGGGCAAGAAGAAGAAGACTGTTGCAGCTATTCAGAAGTATTTGGGGTCAAACTCGGGAGATGAAACAATCATTGCAGCCACAGGTATAAAAGGTAAGAATTCTGAAGCATATACTAGTAATTCTGCTCAATCTGTTATTGATGAAGAACATTAGAGAAAAATATATGAGCTTTTCCATATTCAAGTTGTTTCCAAAAATCAAAAGATTGATACTTTGTTTGATAGTGGCTCACAAGTAAATCTAATTTCTAAAGCAATTGTAACGAAATTGGGATTAGCAACTACACCTCATAAGAAACCATACCCATTAGGATGGTTGAATGATAAAGCACAACTACAAGTGACTAGATAGTGCAAACTCAAGTTTTCTTTTGGGTCAACATTTGTAGATGAGGTTGAGTTAGATGTAATTCCTTTGGATATATGTGGAATTGTTTTAGGAAGTCCTTACTTGTATGATAGAAATGTTATTTTCTATAGAGCTAAGAACAAGTATCTACTTGTTAAAGATGGAATCGAATACTTTGTAAGAGCTCACAAGCTCACGAATAATTATACTCTCATAAATTCAGGGCAGATGAAAAGAATGATAAATTGATGCAAACAATTCTTGCCAATGGTTGTAAAGGAAAAGAAACCTGATAAAAACAGTGTATTTGAGGGCTGTAAAGCTTATCAGCAAGTTGATATAGAGAATATTGTTTCAGAATATGATGTCTTGTTCCAAGAACCTAAAGGTCTGCCACCCAAAAAGGGAATAGTACAAGATATTATTTTACAACAAGATGTTCCATTGCCTAACATTGGGATGTACAGGTTATATGCTTTAGAAAATTCTGAAATCAAGAAGCAGGTGCAGGAGTTGCTCGAGAAAGGGTTCATCAGACCTAGCACATCACCATGTGGGTCACCAATCATTTTGGTGAGAAATAAGGATGGCTCGTGGAGAATGTGCATTGACTACTGATCACTGAATAAGATAACAATCAAAAATCATTATCTCCTTCCTCGCATAGACGATCTTTTAGATCAATTGAAGGAAGCTGTTTATTTCACCAAGCTGGATTTGCACAGTGGATACCATCAGGTCAGAGTTGCAGAGCAAGATGCATGGAAGATTGCTTTCAAAACAAAGCAGGGATTGTATGAATGTTTGGTTATGCCTTTTGGCTTAACTAATGCTCCTGCTACTTTCATGAGATTAATGAATGATGTACTCAGGCCTTTTCTTGATGATTTGTTATTGTGTATTTGGATGACATTCTGATTTTTAGTAAAATGTGGGAAGAACATTTAAGGCATTTTAAATAGACATTGGATGTTTTGAAAAGAGAAAAAATTTATGTTAAACTCTCCAAATTTGAATTTGGAAAAACCTCCCTAAATTATTTGGGTCACATAATAGGGGGAGGTGAATTAAAAATAGATCCCTCTAAAGTGGTAGTTATTGTAAACTGGCCTAAACCCAAGTTTTCTACAGAAGTGAGAAGCTTCTTAGGAGCAGCACAATATTGGAGGAAATTCATTTCAAACTTTTCCTCAATTGCAGCTCCCTTACATGCCTTGACAGGATTGAACATGGTGTTTCAGTGGGGAGGCAAACAGCAGAAAGCCTTTGACACCTTCAAAGAAAGAATTAGTACAACACCTATACTAGCACTGCCAGATCTACAAAGACCATTTGAGATCCAAACTGATGCCAGTGACTATGCCATGGGAGCAGTGTTGACATAGTACGGTAAACCCACATGTTATCATTCTGAGACTTTTAATCCTATAGTTGTTAACTATCCTACATATGATAAAGAATTGTATGCATTAGTTCATAGTGTGAAAAAGTGGAAACATTACTTAATGGGCAAGGAAACAGTAATACATACTAATCATCAGCCACTTCAATACCTACACTCCCAAACTAAGTTACAGGAATCAAGACATTACAGATGGATGGGTTTTCTACAACAGTTTCATTTAGTCATTAGATATAAAAAGGGCATACACAACAAGGTTACATACATGATACCTAGACTCATTATAAATGCATCTACCATACCTAACCATAATTTTGTGTTGCATGAAAGCTACATAGAACAGTATGCTCAGGACATGGACTTTAAGGATGTATATGCAACTTTGGGTCAAGGCAAAAGAGTAGAACAATTTTACTATCATGTGAATGACCGACTCTTATATCATTGTGGGAAACTCTGCATTCCACAAACTGAGAGAGAAAAGATAAATAGGGAAGCCCACACTTCTTTGATATCAGGTCACTTTGGGGTAAGTAAAACAATTGCACAGCTACAAAGGTTCTGTTATTGGCCGAAAATGAGTGAGACAGTTTCTAGATATGTAAAGAGGTGTGATATGTGTGCTAAAAGCAAGGCCAGCAACAGAAAACAAGGCTTATACACTCCATTGCCAGTTCCTTCTCACCCTTGGGAAAGCATTTCCATGGATTTTGTTGGAGGACTGCCTAAATCTAGAAAGGTCATGATTATCTATATGTTGTTGTGGATAGGTTCAGCAAAATGTGTATTTTGATACCCTGTAGTAAACAGATTACAGTTGAACAAACTGCAAAATTGTTATTTGAGCATGTATGGGTTCATTTTGGATTGCCCACTTCTATTGTATCTGATCAAGGCACTTGATTTGTAGGGAAGTTTTGGTCAAGTCTGTGGGAACTAAAGGACACCAAGCTAAAGAAAATCATAGTTTTTCATCCACAAACAGATGGCCAGACAGAAGAAGTTAATAGGACGGTGATCCAGTTACTTAGAGGACATTGCAGCAAACATCCTAAGCTTTGGGATGAACACTTGTGTTATGTGCAGCATGCTTACAATAGGGCCAAACACTCTTCTACACAGAGATCTCCTTTTGATACCTATCTTGGTCTCATACCAAGGTCTCCTTTGGATTTTGTCTTTGGTAAAGATACCATGGTTGAGAGACACAGTGATGTGGACAAGGCAACAAGGTTCATTGAACAGATCCAGGAGATCCACCAAGTAGTACAGGAATAGCTGGAAAAGAGCCAGGCCAAGTACAAGGCTAGGCATGATAAGCATTAGATGGAGCATAGTTTTCAAGTTGGAGACCAAGTCTGGCTATATATCAGTAAGGACAGGATGCAAGGTGAAGGTAAAAAGCTAAAACCTATCAAGTATGGACCCTTCAAGATACTTGTGAAGATTGGTGAAAATGTTTTTCACCTTGATCTGCCACAGGTGGAATACCTCAGGATTAGGCTTAAAGGCTTGAAGCAAAGTAGTGTGAGGTGGATTGAGATTGGACAAGTGAGAAAGCAATACCCTCACCTAGTCGATGCTTGAAGAAAAAACAACTTTTGGTGGTCCAAAGGCTTTTCAGTAGGGAGGTCGTGATCCGAATCGGATCCACAAATGACTGTCAAAGAACCATGACTAAATCAGGTTTAAATAATCCCTAATGAAATAAAAAATAGCGATCAAAACGCCTTGAACTAGTGACAATGGCTGCCAATGTTAAACGATGAGGACCATGGTCAAAGCGCGCTGACCAAGGCCCATGGAGACTACGCAGGAGGTCAAAACAGCCCCTGGGAGCCTTGGATCGGGAAAGGGAGGCGATTTTGATGCGCTTAGCAGTAATCGCACATCGCTGTGCAAACATGGCCAAAGTGGAAAAGCCGTAAGCGCTCGGTCATGTTGGGAGCTGGAGAACCGCGGGTGGAGAGGCAAAAAGCACTAAAGGAAAAAGGTGGGACCCACGCTCTAGAAAACTGACGGTATTGATCGGGGCACCCTTGAACGGTAAGAAGTTTTGGATAGTAGTTGAGCAATCCCATACATCAATCGATGCGTGGTGGTGGAGGAGAGAGAAAACCACCGTTGATCGTGCGTTATCGGTCGCGCAAGTCAACCACGCTCGACGTGCATATGACGTCAAATCTTGAGGAGCCCATATTAGATGATTGAGATTGTGCCCGATAGAAAGAAGCAGAATCAATAGGGAATTAAGCCGTGATTTAAAGGGATTTGGAATCCATCTGACCGCCATGGTGGAGAAAGAATGTATCCACGACATAAATGAAGAAATGAATCAACGAACAGGCTAGTGCTGTTCTGATGGGGACACGTGGCCACTTCCTGAGCGTTCGTGCTGACATTGAACAAAGAATTCCAAGCAAACAGGTGGAAGGAGAAACGATGTAGGCGGGAGAGGAACCGAATAGGCATAGGGATCGAATGGCTAAAGCCATGAACAAAGATAGTCGAATAGAGAGGGGATTGAGAGGAGTCCAGGCGACCAAGAGGGACAGTGAATAGAAAACCCGGAGAGGAGGACTGAACACAGAGAATAGTAAGGCTAAGCAAAGGAGACAGAGGGCCAAGCTGACCATAGGCAGTGTCGAGCACTAGAGAGCTTGAAGATTCAAGACTTCCCATAGAGGAATCTGTCTGGACTGAGCATCACATTTGGCTCTTTCCACGGTAGACCAAGGGTCACAGCGCTGGTAGGAAGAAAAGAGTCAGTGAACTCCAAGCGGCTTGGGAAATCCAAGAACCACCCTACCAAGCAAAATCTTCTTCAGGAGAACTCATGTTAATTCCATGTATTGTAATTTCTCTGTTGTAAGACACAATAAAACAAGGCCACCACTGAAGCTGCACCAGAGACATAGCCTTGGAGAATAGGGTGAACTCCTTATTAAAAATTGTTTGTGTCTTTGTGTTGCTTACTATATTCCTCTATTATCTTTCTCTTTAAATGTATGTGTATTGGAAATATGATCAATTTGTTGCTTAAATAACACAGAACACACACCAGCACAAGAGTTTGTAATACCTTTGGTTTAATAAATCTTTAACTGATGGCACTCATAGGGTGACTATCAGATCAGGAATGCTACAATGTGACTACAGAAGAAGAAGAAGAGGATCGATAGAAGATAAAATTTCCAGAGATGGAGGGGCGGTGTGAGGTTGTAGGCAATAAAACAGTGAACCCTGATATAACAAAACCTCTCAAAACTAGGCAAGTAAACATTGGTTCCTCTGCACAAACGACAACAGTGAAAAAACAGAAGGAAGTTGAGCAGGCTGCAACACATGCTATAGCTACACAACAAAAGAAATAAGTTGTTGCTAAGGCAACTGCTGAAAACGAATGTGTCATGAAGGATACCACAGTGGATGTTGAGGAGTTGACTTCTTAGCACACTACGGACAAAGAGGGGTCTAATGATGAAGGAGGTAGTGGTGAGGAACAAAGCACTCTTTTATGAATAACAAAGCACGAAAAGGAGACGAGTTCCAGACCCGAAAAGAAACAAACATCCAATAAGAATACACATGTTGATCCAATGGTCCTCCCTAAGGGGGACTTGTATGAGATCGTAGACAAGGTCCACGAGACAATGACCAAACTGTGGACAAAGTTCGAGCAACAATACCAACTGGCACTGGGGAATGTGCAGAAGGATCTATGCAAGTTGCAAATTCAAATGGGACAACTACAAGAGAGTGTAGGACTGACGATTAGGATTTAAGTGAGCCTGCAACAAGTGAGCGTGACTGTGCTGGAGAAAGACAGGACTCTAGATCTCAAAGTCATACCATTACCAGTGGGGATCACTATGCACATAGACAGATGAAGAAAACATCCAACTAGCAAAGATCAAGGATGTAGGTGTCAATCTAGCCACACTGCTATTTAGACCCTCCACGAACTACATCAGGGGGTATCAGACAAGCTCAGGTTCAGGGAACAATGTGTGTTGTTAGTCATCAACAAAGTAAAGAATAACAATGAGAAAATATTCATAGAAAAGGCACATGCGCTAAAAGAAAAGGAATAAATGGCCATGCACAACCAAAAATTGGAGGCAGCCATTACTAAAGCATGTAATGTGTTGCAAGAACTCAACATTCCTGAAGATGTAGCATCAGTGGCAAAGATTAGGAAGTTGGTTGCAACAGTTAGGGAATTGAAGGAGGAAATCGACCAAGTATGATTTGAGTTACAGATGCAGGTATCTGAACTATAGTTAAAGATACAATCAACCACTCAACCAAAATTTCGAGAGCAATGCAAAGTAGTCATCAAAGAAAGAATGGCCATGTTAGATGCAACAGTCAAGGGTTGCACAAATCTCTTGAGAATGCAATGGAATTATGGATGACTCTGTAGGAGGACCCAAATCTATAGAAAATTGAGCACATATATCTAGGAGAAGAAACAACAATTTAATGAACTCAAGGCGATTGCGCACACCTTAGTGCCAGTCCAGCACTTCGCTCACTTGGGAAAAGGGAAACAATTGCAGACACAAATTAAGGAGTTGTAGAGAAAAGAGGCCACCTTGAAGGCTATGACACAATCATGGACAAAGGAAGAAAGCCAACTTACTCTGTTAGTATAGGAGAAGTTGAATAAAATATAGAAAGCACAATGGATTATGGGCTTCGCACTGGAAGGTCCTACAACAAAGAATCTAGTAGACAAAGTGCAACAGGTCGCAGTGCAGGGTACTACTGATTTATAGGTGTTGAAGATGGAGTTCTCTGAACTCCAAGGCAAGATAAATGCGCCAGATGAGTGACTCAAGGGTGAGTCACACAATTTTTGTTGGGGGCCTATTGGGATGGGGTGCTCGGGGTTAGTTGAGTCAATTTTGGGTAAATTTTGTAATATCTTTTTGTAACTAATGTAAATTCTCCACGAAATGTGGAAGCAGAGCACAAAACTAGTATAAGTCAAAGGGGATTAGTCCCTTATGTGGGTAGGTGATAGAGAGTTTTTGAGAGCCACCCATGGTATTTTAAATAAAATGATATATATATATGAGTCATAGCAAGACTAAGAATTAGAAAAAGGAAACTCATTGTAAAGGCAAGGTACTAGGAAAGGAAATGTTTGTTTTCGGTACTTAGGTGAAAGGGGAAGGATCCTACAATTGAGTGTGCGGAGATCTTAGTAAGTCCGCAGGTGTTATAGACATTTTTGGGCACTACAACCCCAATCCTAAATGTCAATAAAACAAGGGCTCCTAAGTCCCTAAAAGTGTTGTTCCAACCCCTAAAAGAACAAGGTCAGCTGATCACATCACCTCCCAGAAGTTCTCCATGAAAAACTACTCAGAACGGGTCAAAACTGGACCATCCCACCTACTCCATGGACAAAGTGCGCTGCATCCCACCTAAATACACATAGAGGGTGTGATGCATGTTGAAAATCCCTTCTATGGGGTGTGATGGGCGGGAATGGACAAATGGCAGAGGCAGTGTGAGAGGTGGAAAATCATGGAATCTTCTAGAAACTTCTCCTGTGACACATGCCTCCCTGATTTCGCCCAGGGATGAGTAAGAGATCATCATTCTCCAAGTGGCATCAAGAACTATGAGAGAGAGGACACTAATCAAACCCCAAAATCTGACTCACCCTCCTTTCAAACATCTATATATGGATCCCTCCCAGAGATCCAAAGGCTAGAATTTTGTATCTTGTAAGGAAGTGTTGTTGGTTTCTTACTGTAACATCATAATGCTGGGTGATCTAATCTTTTCATGAGGTGAAGAAGGTCTTCTTGCTGAGAGGATGAAGCTGGGTCAGAACAATTGGTTGTAATCCTCCCCTGTTCTTTTCTTGATATCAATAAAGTTATTCAAGTTTTCCTCCATGTCCTTGCATATTTTATGATATATGTTTGTACGTGGTCAATATACATTTGATCTTATATTGTTTATGCTAGGAGATCTCTTTTCTTGAATAGTATTGTGTTGCTTTGATTCCATGGGTGCTCTTTGAAGCTGGGCTGGTGAGGAAGCAAGTGGCAAGAGTCTATCAAAAGAGGGAGATATCAAAGTGAGGAACCAAGCGCAAGATTGAGGTTCGTCCCTTCATTATTCTCTTATCTATTTAGTCATAAAGGAATACGAAAGTAGCTATTCTCTATTTGTTTCTAAGGTTGCTACCACCCTTAGTGGGATTAGCAGTTCTGCATAGACACTATTCCCAGTAACAAAATCGTGACTCCGCTGGGGAGCGACTAGATTGTTTGTTAGCCTATCTTTGTTTCTCTTATAAACTTACAGACGGAGCCTGAATCCAAGCCAGCTAGCCTTCGAACTACGTTTGTTTTACGAATGCAAAGTAGATCAATGCTGCTTCAGTCAATCTCTGAGTTTTGTTTATGAATTAAACACTCGATCTACAAACATACTAATTGCCCTGAGTGGTAGCTCTAGTAACCTCCTTAGATCCACCTCTGTGTTTTGCATATACTGAACATTGCTTTCTTAGCTTAAATCCACGAATTGAATTTCAAATTGTCAGTAAAAACTTGTTTGAAGTCTCATTCTGGTACCATTGCACCCTACTTTAAAGGTAGTCTGCTTATAGTGCACTTCCCGAGTGCAGTAGGTACGCTGAAAGTAGAGTTCCCTGTGTGACATGTGCGCTGGTTAGATAAGGTTAACTCTACCTTAAGGCTTTGGTTTTTCACTCACTGTTTTCAGTCCTATTCTAGAGTTTTGCTGTTTACGGTCAGTATATCTCTATAAGAACCTCCTCAATTTACATCTTTCCACCTCCATATTGCAAAGAACTGTAAGTGTTTTTATGTATTTTGCATCATTTTCAATTCTCTTTTGCAAAAAAGTGGCATAATCGAGCTGTCATTCTTTGATCTGAAAGTGTCGTAGCTGTCGTTTTCAGCCATAGAATAAAATACCCTTGCTTTGGTAGTCGATTATACAAGTTACTATTGCATATGATTTGAATTCGTAGTTTTTAAAGTGTCAAAAAGAATTTTTTGTTTCAAAATCGCAAAGTGTCTCTCTTACTCTCACTTCATTTTGGAAAGAAATTTGTTGAGTACTGTCGCTTTGGAAATAATTCAGATTTGCGCTTAGCTTTCTTATCATCACATATTAAGGAAGCTAAAAACAATAAATGCATGTGCATTTGCATTTAGACTGCTTGTAGTTTTGATTTAGGACGGTGCATATAGTGTGTCCTCTATGCTCTATGCTGAAAGAAAATCATCTCTCTTTCCTTAGTAGCTAGGATTTTCATTGCTGAAAGAAGATTAAACGATTGTTTGTCATCTTAGACTGCATTTTAGGAATTGTACATCTACATCATGTGGTGAACCTGAAAGGAAAATTTCTTAAGCAAGATCAACTATAAAATAAATTGAATGAATCTAAAAAAGCTTTGGAACCTAACGCACAACATTTAGAAGTCTAGGCTAGAGATGTGTTCTAGCGTCATAAAACGTGGTAACTATTGCTTTTCATTGTTGGTAGGGTGATTCCTCCACTTTGAGACGATAAGTGCCAATACGGACTTGTGCTCCCACGTACTGTTGAGTATATATTGGGAGACCACAATAGGAATTATCCTTTATCCATAGGAAGTCGTGTCTACCGCCCTATCGATCGCAATGCACTGAACACAACATTCGGGAAGATTGATTGTCGTACTGTAAAAAGTATTTTGTAGTTTTACGATTGGTTTGGTAATCCCTCTGTCTAGACTTCCAGAGCAGTCTGTTTTGTTCCTTTTCAGACTCCTTAAAGGAAAAGGTCCATCTGAGCACTTGTCACTTCAGGCTCATTAAAAATCGAAGGCAACTAGAGTCATCTTTTGTTTTTTCTCGACTCTTAAAAATTGAAAAAACAAGTTGTGTCAAAGCATCTAAAATTTATTTTAAATAGAATAAATATCACCTTTCCTACGTTGATCTTGAGTTGACAAAAAAGGAGTCCACCAACCAAGGGGTTCCTCTTAGAGAAAATCCTAGTCCCTTCTCCTCTTGGGGAGATGTTGGTGCACCCCATATGTACAAATTGTCACTTCCTAGGTTGACGATCGGATTGCCCGTATGGATTTTCTCAACTTCTGTCATTCAGAATACTGTAACTCCTGAACAGTCAAGTCAACAACTAAATGATACCAGAATTACCCCCAACCTTCTACTTTGTCCAATTCTTCCTCCCCTCCTTCCTCTTTGCTTGATGAAGCTGGTAAAGCCAAAAATCAAGTAACTGAAGAAGAAGGAGAAGAAGAAGAAAGAAAAGAAGAAGAGGGAGCCAAAGGTGAAAAGGGGCAATCAGACATCATCTAGTGAAAATCCACACACTGCACCGACTAGGCCTAAATCGCCATATGTCATTTGCAATGGAGACCACTATCATTGAGATTGTCCTTGCATCCCTCGAATCTTAAGGGACTGGTCTCCTCGTTTTCACAACCCAGTGTCATCAACCTCTGATGATCATGTTGAGAATACACTGTCAACTAGTGAAGGTGAAGTCTCTGGACAAAAAGGGAACCATAGATTCCCTTGTAAATTGTCTGAAGGCGATCATGCCATCCACTGTTGTCCCTTCCTAGATGAGGCTAAAATAGTTTTGGATGACCGTCCGATTTCACCGATACGGCTTCTGCCGGGGTATAGGAAACTCTTGCCAAGTCCATTGCTGGTTGAAAATCTAGCTGACACGCCATTGTGGTCAGCCAAAACATCTATCATCGAAGACGAACCCTCTGAATCCATACCAGATGAAAGTCAAAAGGTCGAGACGGCAGTTGACCCGGTATTGCCTTCAGAATATCCATCTTTAGATGATACAATCACCGAGGAAAATAAGAATGACGCCGTTCAAATTCTCTTTGTGAACACAGACTCCGATGAGCATAGGGACAGTTTACCCGTTCCTTTATCGCGAGAAGGAAGTTCATCAGAGTCATACTCGGCCGTCTATTCGGTCCCACCTCCAAGCAACCTAGTTATTTCCTTCGACTGGAATCTACTAGGTAGACCCTGTTTACCGGCTAGTGTACCATTTCGAATTATTGTACAAGCATACAAAATGGTCATGTCTGGTACCATCATAGATGAAGGGGCGTCTGTGAGTATCCTTTCCTCAATAGCTTGGGAAGTGCTTGGCTCACCACAGCTTCTGCCTGAGATGAGAAATCTGACAGGCTTTGACAAAGGAACGAGTCGACCATTAGGGATCCTTCCCAATGTGCCCATAACATTGAGAAGGAAAATCGTTCACATAAACGTAATGGTAGTCCGAGGACCCTTGGATTATAATCTACTCCTTGGACATGACTATATTTATAGCATGGGAGCCATCATCTCCTCACTCTTTAGAGTAATGTGTTTTCCGCACGAAGGCAGAGTGGTCAAGCTCGTAGACCAACTGTCGTTTCCTAGCTCACACATAGCTAGTAGTCAAGCACCATCCCTGAATGGTCTTTTCATGCAAGGAATGTATCATCAAATCCTAGTCCATCCACCTGATGAACGCGAGCGTTTCGGAGGGTATGACTGAATCCCGGGGGCATGCACCATGGCCCGTTTCGACGAGAAAACCTTGGGTATAGGGTAGGTTTCCGTGGAGTATATATGACTGGCAGACGCACCCGTCCATTTTGGAAAATGGGATTAGACCGGAATAAGGTATCTCTGTTAAGGTAAGCCTTTCCTGATAGAACAAATGTTTTGTCTGCAAATTGAGGGGTAACTTGGAAAAGGTAGGACTTTCCCGATAAAACAAATGTTTTGCCTGACAAATTGAGGGGAAACCTGGAAACTCTACTTCGCTATACCTGGGGGCATGCAAACCTATTGGCGTGCAAGTGAAGAGCGACCATTTATTTTCTTAAATTTATAGGTCCTCTAACCCTTTAAACTCGTAGGATTGGGTGTTTCCTAGCTTGCATAAAGAAAGGATGCGGAGCAAAGCTTCATAAGGTGCAAGCTACACAAAAATGGCATCTTAGATGAGACATTCGTATTATATGATTGGATCGAGCAGTTTTATCGCAGAATTCAAGCTCGTTAAAAAATAAACATAAGCAATGAGCAAATGTTTTCCCCAGAGTTTAAGCTCATTAAAAAATGAACCAACCTCCGATAAATAACCATCGTGAATGCCTTATCGTCAGCCTTAGAAGCCTTGGTCATGTTCTCGTCATCACCTCCACTCCATATTGGCCGATCATTCACCTCCATTTGATTATTTACCCTTTTGAGGAAAAGTTATGAAAAGTGATACAGTTAGTCATCCTTATGACACTGCCGTGATTGGAAAATTCGAAACCTTACCTGGAATCAGTTGCTATCCGAAATTATCACTTGTTCCTCAAAAACGAGTCTCCTTTAAGCTCTTTTCATCTGACTCGTAAAAATTAAAAGATTGTCGAGCAATTGGCCTCTCCAACTCGTTAAAGCGACCGGAAGTGCTATCGCTCCTTTAGATTTTAATCTTTTTGGACCCGAGGGATTATTACACAAAAATATTGAGCACTTGTCTTGTTCATCTTGTTAAAATTACCGAAAATTCATCCCTTTCGTATTGTTTTATACCTTTTCGGACCTAAGGGATTATATGACGAAAAAGGAACTATTGGAGTTTCCTTTACTTCCCTTTCAGACTCTCTAAAATTGAAAAGGACCAAGTTGTCTTTGTTGTTAAACTCGTTAAAAGCTAATAGCGACAAACTTGTCCATTACAGACAAGACCGAGTTTCACTATCGCTAGGCTCGTTAAAACATAGCGATGGGTTTGCCCAAAGGGAAGATTATAGAACAAGCATATGTTATCCTCCTCAAGCTTGACAAAAATAAAGAGTTACTGGTCAGCAATGACTGGGGAAAATTGGGAAGAAAACTTGAAAAAACTTTGTTGGTAGCAAGTCGCTCTTGAACATGAAACTTTCACTTCGAATCCGAGTCGGGTTGGGTTATTCCATTCACCGATCACATCACCATGGTTCCATCACACCATCCATATTTGGCGTTAATGATACCAATCCATCATGTCAGTGTCACTGATATTTTCAAGAGAAGTCGCTCAGAGAATTCACCTGTGTCTCACCCACTGCAATACATTCATTCTCCATATCTTCATGACTGCCATCCTGAACCTTGTATCCTCAGATCATTTTCACCTCCATTAAAATCATTTTCTTCATTCCGTGTCATAGATGTGGGATTCATTAAAGCCCTCCTGTGATGGATCACTTCTTGTCAACATTATCTCATTATCCAAGAAGTTGATTTAGGAACAACCCTTCTAGTACTTTGAAGCTTGCATGCCTCAATGGCAAGTTTCTCACTTCTGGCGACAGGTTTACATCGCTGGCCTTCGACCGAAATATTTTGTATGGTGTTCGACGCCAAGTCCCTCTTTCACACCGTGCAAATTGTATTGTAGTACCTTGAGGGTCATCATCATTATCGGTGATTCCTCTCGTGCCTGTTAACAGCTTACATCATTGGCTGGTAATCAGGCAATGTCTTTCCATGTTCGACTCCAGAACATCTCTCACATGGATTGACTTGTAATTCAAGTGAAGATCGAATGAGATTGAAGGCCCCAGATCTAGTTTCATCCATCTGGGCTGCGAAATACATTCAGGGAACAAAGACATCCAGTGTACATCATTGCTGCACAGATAATCATTCAACCTAAGGGATGATGGCTCTACTGGAATCATCAATCTGCACTCAGATGATTATCTATCCTATGTACATGAAAATGAATTTATAAAGCTGAGCATGAGAATGCCCGACTCAGCCAGGAAATGAAAAGTATTATGAAGATAATGTGTTGTATTGTATCTTATTACAGGTCGCCTTCCAGCTCGAAAAACTTTGGATCCTCATGATAAAGCATTTCACCCGACATCAAAAATTAATTAACGACCTCATGCTATAGGGGGCAACTATTATAGACATTTTTGGGCACTACAAACCCAATCCTAAATTTCCATAAACCAAGGGCTCCTAAGTCCCTAAAAGTGTTGTTCCACCCCCTAGCAGAATAAGGTCAGCTGATCACATCACCTCCCATAAGTTCTCCATGAAAAACTACTCAGAACGGGTCAAAACTGGACCATCCCACCAGCTCCATGGACAAAGTGCAGTGCATCCCACCTAAATACACATAGAGGGTGTGATGCATGTTGAAAATCCCTTCTATGGGGTGCGATGGGTGGGAATGGACAAATGGCAAAGGCAGTGTGCGAGGTGGAAAATCATGGAATCTTCCAGAAACTTCTCCTGTGACACTTGCCTCCCTAATTTCGCCTAGGGATGAGTACAAGATCATCATTCACCAAGTGGCATCAAGAACTATCAGAGAGAGTACACTAATCAAACCCCAGAAGCTGACTCACCCTCCTTTCAAACATCTATATATGGATCCCTCCCAGAGATCCAAAGGCTGGAATTTTGTATCTTGTAAGGAAGTGTTGTTGGTTTCTTACTGTAACATCATAGTGTTGGTTGTCTAAGCTTTTCATGAGGTGAAGAAGGGCTTCTTGCTTAGAGGATGACGCTGGGTCAGAACAATTGGTTGTAATCCTCCCCTGTTCTTTTCTTGATATCAATAAAGTTATTCAAGTTTTCCTCCATGTCGTTGCATATTCTATGATATATGTTTGTATGTGGTCAATATACATCTGATCTTATATTGTTTATGCTAGTAGATCTTCGTTCTCGGATAGTATTGTGCTGCTTTGATTCCACAGGTGCTCTTTGAAGCTGGGCTGGCGAGGAAGCAAGTGGTAAGAGTCTATCAGAAGAGGGAGGAATCAAAGTGAGGAACCAAGTGCAAGATTGAGGTTGGTCCCTTCATTCTTCTCTTATCTATTTAGTCATAAAGGAATACGAAATTAGCTTTACTCTGTTTGTTTCTAAGGTTGCTACCACCCTTAGTGGGATTAGAAGTTCTGCATAGACACTATTCCCGGTAACAACAAGCTAAGCACACAGGCCCCTATAGCTGAGTGCATAGGTAGAAGAAGTCTGTAATTGAATGGTTATACTTAATAAAGACTATTTTGAGCTAATTTTGATGCATCTGTGTCTTATTATTACCTTGTGCAAAGTTTACATATATTCACTCTATGTTATGATTTACATGAATTAATGTTTTTTGGATTGAAAGGTCTCCGCCTAGGCTCAACATTATCTGCACCAACCAACAAAACCTTCAACTGCTGGCCCTTTCAGCAACAACCCATGTAGTGCAAGTTGTAGTCTCATCCAAAGTAATATTAGGGGTTTATAGAACCAAGTTTCTTCATGCAGAGGCCTATGTTATGGTTCCTGAAGTTCTTAAGTCTTTGATCTACCTTCATGCACCTTTAACCCTTCCATACAAATAACTACTGTAAATCTATCCAAACGACTTCAAGATCTTCGTGAAGGTTTCTAATCATACTTATCATGCATAAGGATTATATATCTAATAGTTTCGGAGAGTAAATAAGAATTAATTCATATAAATCATATCACAGAGCGAAGATACATAAAATAAGGCACAGATGCATCAGTATCAACCATAAATATACTTTATTAAGTATAATCATTCAATTACATACTTCTTCTTCCTACACACTCAGCTGCAGGGGCGTCCATATTCAGCCTGTGGACTTACCAAGGTCTCTGCGCACTCAGCTACAGGAGCCTTACCCTTTATCCTAAGTACAGGAAACAAACCTTTCCTGCCTTAACACCTTCCACTTACAATGATTCTTCTTCAATAGTTACCTCCTAAGACTTGCTATGAATCATTTATATATTTCATTTTCTTTAGAAAACCATGGTCTGTGAGCCATGGATAGGTCTCAAAAAATCTCCATCACCTACCCACCTAAGTGACTAAATCCCCTTTAACCTCTATCACCTTCAAGCTCCACTTACACATTTCGCGGAGACTCTACATTAGTTACAAAATGATATTACAAATTTTACCCAAAACATGACCAAAATGACCCCAGGTACCCCATCCCAATAGCCCCCCAACACAAATTGGGTGACTCCATCTTCAAAACCTGCAAGTTAGAAGTACCCTACACCATGGCCTGTTGCACTTCCTCCACTAGCTTCTCTTTCATAGAATCTTCCACCACGAATCCCATCATTCATTTTGTTGACCGTTTCATATAACATGGCCATTCCCTCTTTGATGGCTACTTCGCGCTGACCCTAGACTTCCGGCAGAGTGGTTGGTTGCATTTTTAACTGTAATTTAGAGATTTTCATCTGTAACTCAAATCAGACTCAGCTGATTTCATCCTTCGATTCCCTAACTGTTGTAGACAATTTTCGAATAATTGTCGTTCAGACTACATCTTTTGGAATGTTGAGCTCTAGCATCTTATTACATGCATGTGTAATGGTTGCCTCCAAGTTTTAGCTGCGCGTGGTCAATTATTATTTTTCTTTCAACACCTAGGCCTTTTCTAGGAATATTTTGTTGTTGTTCATCTTTACTTCATTGATGAATAATAGTGTGCACGAGTCTCTAAACCTGAGTTCGTCTGAAACCCCTTTATGTAGCTCATGGAGGGCCTGAATAGATAACACTGCTAGGTTGACAGCCACATCCTTGGTCACTGCGAGCTAGGTGTTTTCTTCATCTTCTTGTATGCATAGTGATCCATCCACAACCCTATCTGTCTCCATCACAGTCACACTTGACTGCTACAGGCTCACTTGAATTTTGCTTTCCTGTCCCACGCTAGCTTGTATCCGTCCTGTTTGAAGTTGCAACTCATGTAGATCCTTCTATATATTCCCTAGTGCATGCTGGTATTGTTTCTCAAACTGCATCCATAGTTTGTTCATTATATCATAGACCTTGTCTTCGATCTCATCCAAGCCCCCCCAGTGAGGACCATTGGATCAACATGTGTATGCTTGTCATATTTTTGTTTCTTTCTTGGTCTGAAAGTCATCTCCTTTTGGCACTTGGTTATTCTGAAAGGAGTGCTCTGTTCCTCACCACCACTTCCTTCTTCCTCAAACCCCTCCTTGTCTATAGTGTGTTGAGAGGACGACTCCTCAACATACACTGTGGTTTCTTTCATGATGCACTCCTTTTAGGCAGTTTCCTTAGGACCAGCTCCCTTGCCAACAACTTCCTTCTTTTTCTGTGTGGCTTTCTCTCTGTTTTCTCGCTACTCAACCTCTTTTTTCTTCTAGGTTGTTGTAGTCTACATAGAGGAACTCTCTCCTCCCTTGCTTATTCCTACACCAAGATTTTTGGGGTGCAGCCACTCCACTGGCCATTTCCCCACAATTTCCTATACATCATCTTCCTTGAATAGGTACAAAAATTTGTACCATTCCTTCCTAGGATCTCATCGCGCGTAGATAGACACACTGATTCGCCTTAAAATCTGCATATATCTCCAACTGCTGAAACATGATTTGTGATAGCCTTGGCCTCTAGCTAATCACTGTGCAGAGGTCCATTTTGACCAACACCCAAAACATATTCGTTTCCATGACCCTTTCAAGATCTTTTGTTTCCCATAATCAAGTGAACTTCGCGGCCTCTGGTAAGTCGACATCCTATGGAGGGAACTGACTATCCTCTGGGAGCCTCCACATGACGAGGGAAATCAACAATAGCAGCTAGGCATAATGGAATGCCTTGCCCTCCTCCTGTGCTTCATAAAAATTCAACACAAAACATTTGCAAAGGTACTGCATCCATTTGTACTACACCCCCTTCATGCATTGGGAAGCAAGTGAAATAACTGGCATCGAAACCTCATCCGCCCAACACTTTCTCATGACCCTACAAACCAAAATCTGAGCAAAAAACTATACCTTCTTATCTTTGATTGAGTGGATGTGGTATCCATGTGACTTATTCACTAAGACAAACCACTCTTCATTATGTCTGCGAGTTTTTTTTCCATAGTCTTGCCTCCAAACTCTTCGGCTATATCCACCCCTTAGTAGGGAAACCTTGTGATGTAGTGGATCAGCATATCTATGATAGGGATGGGTTCTCCGAGCTAGAGACACCCATCATGAACCAATGTGAGAAATTGGCATACACAGAACATGTTGATATTAGTTCTGCTTAAATGTGGTACCCATAACATATTTAGAAATTGGCCTTCTCAAGCCCTGCGACCCACTTCATAGGCTCTAGTCACGTGACTCTAGTCTTGTCATAATAGATCTTGGCCAAATAATTGTTTGGTTCCAACTGGGGGAATTTCTTGTGGTCAGCTAGATCCTAATCCTCCATTTTGAGTGCAGGAATGCACCCTAAGAGTGCACCTTCAAATTCCACTTTCTCGGGAAATAGTGGAGTAGAGATCATGAACTTAGCAGTATCGGTACCCCTTGTCACCTTCACTTTTCCTTTTCATGAAGGAATATACTTTGGGAGCCAAGTGATAGGATTACCCTCCTCAACACCCAACTCTTCAATACCTTCAGAAAGTTCTTGTTCCTCAATTTCCAAGGGTTTGTGAGGCTGTTTCGACTTATCCATATTCCCTTTCTACAGAATCTCAATAGGGTTATTACTCAATGATTGCCTCATTGAAATAGGTTATGGTTTCTTCCATTTCTTCTCAGTAGCAGATGGCTTCGGCCTAGGCAACCTCAAAACCATAGGTATAGAAAATGTAGCTTCCATGGGCGACATGAATTCAGGGGCTATGACTTCAGAGGTAGCAACCTTATAACTTGTAGCTTATTTGTTCTTAGAGGTCATCATTCTGTCTAAAAAATCCCTGTGGAAGGTTTCAAACACATTAGCTAGCCCTGGACGTTTAAAAAGATCTTCCTAATCTTCTTGGTTCATAGACTTAGGAAAAAAGTGCTCACAAGTGATTTTCAAAAGGTAAAGTGTTCTAATGCAGACCAGCATACCTGATTTATAGGTGATTTCAAATTCAAATCTGATCGTTCCCTCCAAAATCCTGTTAAAAATGCATCTTTCACGGCAGATTGCTAAAGATTTTCACCATAAATGCATCCTACCCGATCCTCCTAACAATATTTTTGCCATACAATCAGCTACAATGCACCCAATGGTTACTTTTGGACTTTGTTGTGTGGCACCAACCTCCATGGTGCAGGCCTCCTGGTGCACTTCTTGCTTCCATCGCGCAACCCCCTTACTTCGTTTTTCCACTTTTTGGGTAGTATAGTTTATAGTTCCACACATCCTTGCAACTTCCTAGAGTACTAAGACTATCCTACCATCTTGTAGTGATTCCGTGAGGGCAGGATCCGCTTTATACAACTTCAATTGACTTCGATTAACTCTTCTTGGAAATAATTCCCCATTCAGCTTTACGAGATGAACTATACCACCATCTATAATTTCCTTGACCACATAAGGTCTTAGCCAATGCATTTGGAACTTCCCAGGGAACTTCGTGAATTTTCTATCATAAAGTAGTACTAAATCATTCACCTTTAAGGTGCACAACTTAATATGTCGATCATGCCAGGCCTTCTCATGCTCCTTTTGCACCTGTTGGTGAAATCCTACTAAGAATCAGTCTTCTCCTAGCTCTAGTAACTGTGTGAGGTGTTCCTCCATGGTTTCGTGATCCACCATATCAATCAATGTTGCAATTCACAAAATTGACATGATATACTGCATGGGCATCACAACCTATATCCCATAGATCAAATTGAATGGATTTTGGTCTGTCAATGTTTTACATGTCGTCCTATATGCCCATAGTGTGGCTGGTATGCGTATGCCCCTGTCATTCCTCTGAGCATTGTAGACCTTTATCAATATGTGCTCCAGGATTTTATTGAGTTCCACAACCATACCATTTTCCTGAGGATGATAGGGCTTACTCTTTTGATGGTAAAATTACAACTCTTCAAGCATCATGACAATTGTTTCATTTAAGAAATGTGTACCCCTATCACTCATCAGTATCATAGGACATCCAAACCTTGTCAAGACAAACTCAAACAAGAACTTCCCAGCTATAGCAACACTACAGTATTTTACTGACTCTGCTTCCACGCATCTTGTAAAATACTCAATCGTGATGATAATGTAACACACGCCTATCTTTTTCCCTGGTGGTTGTATCGGACCTACAATGTCGATCTCCCATTTGTCAAAGACGTGTAATGAAATTTGAGGATTTAAGGGAAATTCATCCCTTCGCAATGGCTTTGTTGATTGTTGACATGCATCGCATGCCCTACAATACGCCTTAGAATCCCTATGCACCATTGGCCATCATAACCATGAATTTAAAATCTTTTGCGTGGTTTCTCTTCTTGCATAGTGTCCTCCCGCCTCCCCGCCATGTGCTTCGGCGAGGATGCTACATAGTTCAAACTCCGGAGCATATCGGTGCAATATTTCATCAGTGCCCATCTTATACAAGGGTCCCTAAATCATAGAAAACTCAGCAGCATAGACCATCAATTCCTTCTTCTTTTGAGTGGAATATCCTTATGGAGCTGTTACAGTAGTTAGAAACTAGATTATATCAACAAAATGATCATATGTGACATGTACATCGAAGAGTTGTGCATCTAGCAATCCTTCTTCCAAATTAGTTGGTTCTTCACCTATCTCAATTTTGGATAGATGATCTGGTCGTGTGTTCAATTGTCTAGGTTGCAAAATTACCCCAAAATCACATTCCTAACCTATAGATTCCCCCCCCACAACACAGGCTTGTTGACGAAGTACTTAAGAGAGAAGTGATCTGTATACATTTTAAAATGTCCTCCTAACTGATACATCAAAATTGCTACAACACATAGACCATCGCCAGCTCTTCGTGCTCTGTAGTTGAATAGTTATTTTCTTCCTTTGATAATTTCCTGCTTGAGAAGGGTATAGGATGATCAATTTCGCCTTCTCCTGGCTGGGTCAATACCACACCCAATGCAATACAAGATGCATCCACATTAACATGAAACTCTTTCTTCCATTTTTGAAACACAAAAATGGGTAGAGTCACCATCTTTTCTTCAAACACATCTTGACTGCGCTGACACTCTTCATCCCAGCAGAAAGTCACGTCTTTCTTCAGTAATTTCTCCATTAGCATAGTTATCTATGCATAAGCTTTAATAAACTTCCTATAGTAGCTGGTGTGCCCCAACATTGCGCGCAGCTGCTTTACATTCTTTGGAGCTTCTAAATTAACAATAAGAACTATCTTTGTAGGGTCTACCATTAGTCCCTGCTTACAGACCACATGGCATAGCAATATCCCATAAGTCACACAGAATATACATTTCTTCAAATTTTGGGCAATCTTGTATCTATGACAAGTATCCAACATAAGGCGTAGA
This sequence comes from Pinus taeda, assembly GCA_000404065.3. Lineage (NCBI taxonomy): Eukaryota > Viridiplantae > Streptophyta > Pinopsida > Pinales > Pinaceae > Pinus > Pinus taeda. The sequence continues at coordinate 7,390 of APFE030070074.1, read as the reverse complement.
CTTGCAACGTGGCACTTTACCAACCCGAACATAGTCTAGTCACCAAAATATACTTCTAAAAATTTATGGAGGAACCCTTTGAACATTGCAATTACAACACTTGAGAAGATCATGGGCACATTCTTCAGCCCGAATGGCATCACCGTGTACTGGAAGTATCCCCACTCCATCACAATCTTAATATGATGGCACCCTGAGAACCCATCAATGAATGAATAAGCTTCTTTCCCTCCAACATTCTCCAAAACATCATATGTAAATGGCATTGAAAATGGGTCATGAACGCATGCATTGTTGAGCTTTCTTAGATCTACGCATATCTTAATTTCACCTTGCTACTTCTTTTCTTGAACAACTATGGGGCTTACCCAATCAAACTCTTCTACTAGCTCATTGATTCTGGCTTCTAGCAATTTTTCCATCTCTTGTCGCACCTTCTCCTTATACTTGGAATTTAGGAGGCAGAGTCTCTATTTTACAAGCTTCACATCAAGATTTAGAGTGATCTTTATTACACCCACATCCCCTACTATTCGCTTTAGGTTTGAGAACTTGGTAGGAAACAAGTCCTAGTAATCGTGCAACATCTCTACAAATTTATCAATTGTATCTTCATCCCAATAATCACCTATCTTTGCAAACATAGGCTACATATTGGATCTAATGTTTACTTTTCTTTTCTTAAAAGGTTATTTTATATTAGGGTTCATTGCTTTGGGTCCTTTGACTCGCGTTGTCCCTCAGTATCTGGAATGTTGATATTTCATGGGCCATGTTCTTCTTCTTCTGTAGCCACATTGTAGCATTCAAGCACATGGAGAAACTTTGTATTCTAATCTTGTTGAACCCATTCTACTAGTTCTTCAGGAATGCTAAAGATAGCAGCCTTAATTTCTTGGAGCGCTTCATCAATGCACTCAAATCCATCCTCAAAGATGAAAGTTAACAAGAAACTTTCCCTCA
>APFE030070070.1:30307-97770 GCA_000404065.3 Pinus taeda | reverse complement strand
TTTCATTGCCATCCTTTCCATTTTGACCCTGCATGCAACCACGTTTCCTTGACCTACACTGCGTTCTGTCCTTTCCTAAAAGTCTCCCATTCCTCACGTAGCTTCATTCCTTAACCTTTCACAGACATCACTTCAACACACTCCCTACACCCGTTTCCCATCTCATCCTTCCACTTCTGATCCATCACCAGCCTGATCCCTACCTCACACATCCCTTCCTACCCTTCCATCACTTTTCCCTCACTTCAACCCTTCACGGTAGATCATCCTGTAGCAGTTTAGAGACATCCTGTAGAAAACCCTGAGTATCCTGTAGGATCCCCTGCAGACATCCTGTAGGAGGTCATTCCCGCGGTTGCTGAGCTTTTGAACGTGGAAAACCTCTATGGATGAATGCCAAGGGTCCATAGGGACCTCACCTAGCCTCCCCAACCTGTCCCACGCTTTCCTCCCTTCTTCATTCAAACTGCACAACCAAACCCTAATAAGCACAAAATCACATTTATTTCACCTACTTAATGAAAAGTACAAAAACATGTCTTTTATAATGCAAGTAGTCTAGATCCATGCATCTCCACTCATTAGAGGTAGTAGCAGCATTGGTAGAAGTATTACTCATCTTCATTGCTTTACAAAGATTAGACTAGTTAAATTAGGGTTTCCTAGGTTTACATGCTTTGATTTACTTTTAGTTCATTTTTGTCAAGTAGCTTAGTCTCCTTTGAGCTAGCTTTTGTCCATCATTGATAAAGCTTCTTCTGTGAGCCTATAGAAGTTGGCTTGAGCCCTAGCGGACTTGTGCCAGCTGACCAAGTGACAGCTGTGACAAGAGATAGTACTTGTGCATATAGCAGCACCGCTTCCAAGTTTGTACGAACTACTGGGTTGATAAAATTAAGAGACAGGAAGCCCCAGGAGTTGTAGCATTATTGCTACAATACTGGAGCTCACCAGCTGATGTGCTCTAGAGATGATTGCCTCCAAACTTTCTAGTTGTCTATCCAGGATTTTATCAAACTCTTTCCTTCTACAAGCTTTCTCAAGACTGAATATATCTAGATCCCCAATGTCAATAATTTCAGGTTCCTCTTCCATATGTTTGGGCTCACTGCTTCCTGCTAGTATGTTATTTGAATTACTTGGTCCTTGGGGAGAGATAACCATTTCCATTCCATTGTACCTCGATTCAGATTCCTTGGTGGGTTTGGATGTTGGGCTTGTCATGGTCTGAGATGGCTTTGGCTCTTTCTAAGAGACCGAGGGCTGAATTATCATGGATGGCTTGAGTAGATCTTTGATATGGGTGGAGGGTTCAAAGTCTTTTGAAGCTGATTGAGCTAGGATATCAAAGTTGTTACTGGTGGAGGGTAGGGTTGAGTTGGTTGTGGGATTTTTGGATCCTGAAGTGGATTTTTTGTGGTTCTTTTTCCGGGAGTTGACTTAATTAAATCCTTCCTCATTGGTTTTTTCTTGAGAGGTATTGGTATTAGGGTTTATGTTTAGGGGGTAGTCATGGAAAAGATGACCATGTGCATGTAATTTTCTACATCGAAAAGGAACATGTTCATAGTCTATTGGTTGAGTCCATTCAAAATCATCGTGATAAAGACTTACCGAGTCTGGAAGTGCCTTGTCAAGATGCATGTAAACACAGATACGAGCATAGGAAGTGTACATTCTTAGTTTTGTTTCTTCGGCTATCTTTATGAAGTCGCCCAGACCATTTCCAATGTATTTTAGAGATTCTGCATCCCAGTATTCTAGTCGAAGGGAGCACATGCAGATCCAATTAGGTGCCCAATTGAAATCCTCTTTGTTCAGATTGAATCTTTCTATCCTGTCTCTGAGATACAAACCAACGGAGTTGAAGAAATAGGGAGCTCCATCTATGATTCTATTATGGTCTTCTATGTAGTTGAAGATAGCTATGAAGAAGCCTTTGGGTCTGAGCTGCAAGGTTACATGTCCTTTGGGTTTCCATTTGGCTGCAACCCAACCTTGCAGGGCTTTCTCTATTGGCCAAAAGCCAATAAATTTCTCTATGAGAGCGTGGTCCTTCACAAATTAGATTTGGGCATTAATCTGGTGACCAAGTAGTTCCATCTTGGGTCTCTCTGCTGCAATAGGTTTGCAGGTGGCCTAGGTGGCTTTGGAGATCTTGCTATTTAATGTCGAATTATCTTGCTGCTGAGTCAGAGGCAGTGCCTCCGTTTCTTGTGGTGATTTTTTTTCCCTTTCTCTACTAGTTCAGTTTGTTGTACAGTGCTGATGGGCTCTGCCATGTCAAAATCCTATTCACTCTCATTTTGATTCCTTATCGTGCTGCTGCAACTGGGGGGAGGCTCCGCCCCACCCCCCCCCCCCCCCAAGAGGGGGATCCATATTAGTGGATCTAAGTGCTGGGTTGTGCAGTTGCTAGAGAAACTAAGGTGTTGCAAGTCTATTATTGTTCAGAGAGGGTCAGATGTTGTATAGCTCATCTGAAACCCTAAGCTCACCAATATTTTTTTGTTGGGTTTATAATATTAGTCCCATGAGTTTAATATTATTCCATTCGGTTCATAATCCGTTGGGGTTTTCATATTAATCACTTAGATTTATTATGCCTTAGGGTTTATAATATCAACGCCTTGGGTTTATTATTCCCTTAGGCTTATAATATCGATCATAGTCAACTATTGTCAATCATAGAAAACCATGGCCAACCATGGTTGAATGTCACATTGTGACAAGGATTCTCTCACCATGAAAATAAACCATGTTTATTTTAGTCTTTCTAATATTTATATTAGGGTTTACCAATGGGTTTATAATACCAGTCCCTTAGGTATAACATTATTTCCTTCAGTTCATAATCCCTTGGGGTTTGACTATTAATCCTTTTGGTTTATTATTAACTTGGGTTTATAATATCAATAATGGTCATCTTCATGTCTCTCTTGTTTTTGTAATTGATGAAAAGCAATTTTGGGGTAAGGCCAAAACCCCTTTCATATAAATATTTGATCTTGAGGCCCATGGGGTATGGCCCACAAACCCTATCGGAAGTGTATTTGAGGCTTTAAGCCTTTAAACTAGGACCATACACTTTTTCGGCTTTTTCTTTAAAAACCGAGACCATAACACTTTATCGCAAAACAAAGGAATACATGGAAAACAGAAGAAACTCCACTCTGAACACTTGGCCAAACTTAAAAAGGATTACACCCACATATATAAATATTGGAGGGTCCCCTCCTCCACTCCTTTATACAGTGCTCTTCAACCTCTGCCTTCTCTGATCTTCGATCTTCGATCGACTGATCTCTGCCATCCATTATTCCTTCGGATCTTGCAGTCAGCGCTAAATCGCATATCGGCACATCAGCGGTCCTCTGCAAGCCCTTGACCTCTCCAATTTGTTATAAGAAATTAGATTGTAACCATCGATTCTGACTCGATCCAACAATTGTCGCTTCAACACATAATCGCAATCACATTTCTTTAGGGACCGGTTCTGATATCTCCTAAGGGATTTTCGTCGATGCGATATAAAGGTTCTGCCCCATGAAACTTGATCTAGAACATTGATCTCATAGATCCGATGACTCCTGTGCATTCTCTCATTTATTCTTCCTTAGCTTGATTTGCTTGCTTCTGATGGACTCTGCTTTATAAACATGGTTTTCTTTTGTACTCCGTTAACACATAAAACACTCATATATTGATGTAATTACTTAATATTGGATCGCCATCAATCCTACAGTGATCGATGGTCGATTAACACTCTACAAACAGGATTCAGGTCCTCAATGCATATATTTACATAATGACTCGAAAAGTATAATTACACAGATACGCGAAAATCCACAAACACACATGTATTATATTATACACAGAATTGAGTTACACCCTAAGCCATTTTAGCCTTAGAAACAAGCTTCCTCTCGACAACATTGTGAACACTCTTTCAGCTTATAAATATTTTACAATCACACTATATCTATCTATCACTATCTCACGATATATATAGAACACGCAGGTTCATCGTTTATAGGAATATTGGATTGGATCACTGAAAGGATTCGATCAATCCTCCAACAACCCCTAAATCTCTCTATATGCGTACATATGTGGAATATTACATTTAATAAAGTCTTGAGAGACTTTATCCATTCCATCATTTACTCTGTTTAAAACAAATTTGTCCCATGTTCAGCTCCAATGGTCCACTTCGTCCTCTTCTCCATTTTGGATTCTTATTTTGATTAAGGGTGCTGAGATGCACCTGCATCAAACTCCCAAGGCACAAAAATTTATAACCTCCTAGTCATATACTTCATTTTCTCCTTAGCAGTTCTACTCACTTCTCAGTGGAACTACCTTCATGATCTTCTGTGAGCTGCAACCAACCTCTACAATAATAGTGTTCCTCTGCTACATGATACCTCACCAAGCTCCCCTCACTCAGTCTTTTGGCATCCTTCTAGTTCTCTTCTCTAGAACCAATAGAGCACTCCTTACTCTAGGCTATTGCAAGTCTTCTCACCATTCGCTGCCATTCTTTGCATGACAGTAACACCATAAAATCTCTAGTCTCCACGACAACTATACCTCCTTCTCCTTCTGCTTGCACTCTTCTCCCTTCTCACAGGAAATCCTTTCCCTACTATGATACCACTTGACAAAAAGCGATTTTGGGGTAAGGCCAAAACCCCTTTCATATCAATATTTGATCTTGAGGCCTGTGGGTTATGGCCCACAATACATATCAAAAGCATTCTTATAGCACTTAAGCCTTAGAACCCGGGACCATACACTTAACCGACTTTTTCTTTAAAAATCGAGACCATAACACTTTATCACAAAACAAAGGAATACATGGGAAACACAAGAAACTAAGCTTTGAACACTCAGCTAGACTTCAAAAGGATTACACCCGCATATATAAATATCAGCAGGTCCACTCCTCCACTCCTTTATACAATTCTCTCCAACCTATGCCTTCTCTGATCTCTAATCTTTGATTGGTTGATCTCCACCATCCATTATTCCTTAGGATCTAAGGGTCAACACTAAATCACATATTGGCACATTGGTGGTCCTCCATCATCTAGTCCTTGACCTCTCTAATTTGTGATAAGCGATTAGATTGCAACCGTCGATTCTGACTCTCGATCGGATGGTTGTCGCTTCATCGCATAATCGCAATCGTATTTCTTTAAGGACTGGTTCCAATATCGCCCAAGAGATTTTTGCCAATGTAATATAAAGGTTCTACCCCATGAGACTTGATCTGGACCGTTGTTCTCACATATTCGATGGCTCCTGTGCATTCTCTCATCTATTCTTCCTTAGCTGGATTCGCTTGTTATTGATGGACTCTACATTATAAACATGGTTTTTTGCCATAGTCCGTTAATGCACAGAACACTCATATATCAATGTATTTACTTAATATTGGATCACCATTAATCCTACAGCGATTGATGGTCAATCAACACTCTACAAATGGGATTTAAGTCCTCAATGCATATATTTACATAATCACTCGAAAATTATAATTACACAAATATGCAGAAATCCACAAACACATGTATTATATTATACACAGAATTAAGTTACACCCTAAGGCATTTCAGCCTTAGAAACAAGCTTCCTCTCGACTACATTGTGAACACTCTCTCGACTTACAAATCTTTTATAATTGGACTATATCTACCTATCACTGTGTCACGATATATATAGAACACACAGGTTCATTGTTTACAGGAATGTTGGATCAGATCACTGAAAGGATCCTACCAATCCTCTAATAACCCCTAAATCTCTCTATATGCGTACATATGTGGTAGATTACATTTAATAAAGTCTTTAGAGACTTCATCCATTCCATCATTTAGACTGTTTTAAATATATTTGTCTCTTGTTCAACTCCGATGGTCCATGTCATCCTCTTCTCTGCTTTGGATTCATCTTTTGATTAAGGGGAGTCAGATGCTCCTATATCAGTAATATCAATTCCTTGTGCTTCTTAATCCTTCAGGTTTTTAATATTTATCCGTTGGGTTCACTAATTCCTTAGGTTTATAATATTAAAGAGTTGGGTTTATTAGCTCCTTGGGTTTATAATATTAGTCCTTTTTGTTTAATATTATTCTAGTTGGTTCATAATCCCTTGGGATTTTAGTATTAAACCCTTAGGTAATAATAATAAAAAATGGAGTAATATTATAAACCCAATGTATAAAAACCCTAAGTTAAATATTAAAAATACTAAAGCCTAAGGATAATAAGAAGAATAAGACGAATATTATTATGATCATTATTATAATATATTCATATAATAATAATACATATATAAATATATAAGAATATAGTTGCTATTATTTTTATAGTTATTAATATCACAAATGTTGGTCTTTTTATATAATAATATTATATAATTATATTTTATAATATATTTTTATTTTTTTTTCACTCTGGTTCATGAATACCCTAGTCTCTCACAATCCAAGGTGATTCAACACTAAGTGGACCCACCCAAAGGGGATCAACACCCTCACCATATTTACTGACCTGCCCCAAGAGCTTTCTGGAATTGACCCTGGGACCTCCCGAAATGGCAGGCATTGATTGACCGATTGAGCAAACTCTTGGGCCCTATACATTATTAATAATTATAATTAATATAAATTATTATTATATAAATATAATAATATAATAATAATTATTATATATATATTATTATTTATTCAATATTATTATTATTAATATATTATTATTATTGTGGATTTTGAAGTCACGAGTATGTGTGATTATGAGAGAGTGACGGGCTAGGGTTTAATGCAGGGTTTGCCCCTGGCAGGCCTACAATAGCAATAGAGCGTAGGGGAGACCATAGTAGATCAGGACAAGGGAGCACTGTCATGGGTCGTAGAGCAAGATCGATTAGGGCAGGTGTGCATTGACAGAAGAATGATGAGCCTGGCAGGGGGGAGTGATCCCTTCCTATAAGAATGTGACGACGGGAGAAGCAAGCAGAAATGGGACTCCAAGAAGCCAGGGAAAAAGGGGTAAGGACGCACTAGTCATGGGAGCGTGCTGGCAAGCTGGTTTAGGAGGAAAATTCCTACCTAGAGCAGCAAAAAAACCAAGGTTTGTCAACCCCAACAACAAACTGGAGGAATATAGAGGGTTTATGAAATATCATGTGCTAATCTACAAATTCATAAGGGCCTGGCCTACAGAGGAGGAATTGGTTAAATGGATGTAGCAATGTTGGCAACCGAAAGGTCACATAGACTTGAAACTAGGAGCGAGAGGCTTCTTTTCAGTTGTATTCTCTAACTTAGAATACAAAGAGAAGGTATTTGAAGATGGCCCTTATTTCTTCAATAATGTTGGTTTATTTATGCACCACTCGGAAGAATGTTACAACCCAGATCAGGAAAAAGTGTTGGCCGCACCAATCTAGGTTTGCCTGTTCAGCCTCCCAATGGATTTCTGGGCCATGAAAATCTTTGAAGGAATAGGTAACTCAATTAGGACCTTTGTCAAGGTGGATGACACAACAAGAAAAGGGAGGTACACTTCTTGTACCCATATTTGTGTTTATATGAACATTACAAAACCTCTCCCTGATTGCATAGAAATAGAATATCATAATGAAATATGGCAACAACCTCTGGATTACAAGCACATACCCTTTAGGCATCATAGATGCCATGAATATGGGCATCTATTCAGATCTTGCCCTAAGAACTTCCCAAATCCCACTCAAGGAAGCAAGAAGGAAGAAGGATCTGGTAAGGAATCAGAAGAGGGATTCCAGGAGGTCCACAAGAGGAAAAGGACCCAAAAATTGACGAGTAACCATAAGAACCCACAGAAAGAGAAGGAACAGGAAAATCAGAACAAATTCGTTGTGCTACAGGAAGAGGAAATGGAAGAGATCAACAAGGAAAGAAGTGACAAACCAATAGAGCCAATACAGAAAGATAAAGGGAAAAAGCAAGAACAGATCAAAACAGTGGAAGAAAACGTAGGGGAAGTAAACAAAATGCAAATGGATCAAAGCCAAATGGAGATAGACCGGTACAAAGAAAATTTTAGCGAAGAGGAACAAGTGATGAAGTGATTACTACAGGAATGCAGACACCTAGACAAGAGGTTCATCCCAGAAGACCAAAAGCAGTTATACAAAGAAATGTTTCAACAATATAAAATGAAAATAGGAATGATCATGATAAGTCAACCCGAGCATGTAGGATCATAGGGGGGACAGGGTCAGGAAGTAGGAGTATCAGGCAAAGGAGGGAAAAAAAGGGGAAGAAGACCCATGAGTAAATCCATCCAAATGGTGGGAGAAATGTTTGTTAACTCAGGAAAAATGGTGCCATTATCAGAGTTATTCCACCAACCAACCAAACTGTTGAAATGATAATCACGACCTGGAACATAAGAGATCTAAACAGTAAAGGGAAACAAAGATATCTCAAAGAAAGACTAAGGAAAGATAAACCTAGTGTGATTTTACTTCAAGAAACCAAGATTAGTGAACTAAAACTGAAGGAAATCACGAGAAACGTCAAGCCCAGGTATGAGATACTAGGAGAAGATGCTATAGGAAGTGTGGGAGGTCTAGCCATACTTTCGAAGAATCCTTTATGCAAAATTTAGAAAAATTGGTTCCAAAGAATGGGTTCTCCTCTCAGGGGACTACAGTCCTCATATCCCAGAAGAAAGAAGGACTTTCATCCGAAACTTAGTAAATGTGCAAGGTCTATACCAAGATACACCATGGATTATAGGAGGGGATTACAACATGATTACATCCTTGAATGAAAAAAGAGGAGGTGTAAGAAGGATAGATGGAGATATGGAATTGTTTGCAGATACCATAAATAACCAAAGGCTAGTGGGTATCCTAACTAATAATGGGATACACACCTAGAATAACAAAAGAGGAGGGAAGCATCAAATTGCCTCAAGATTAGAAAGATTCCTAATATCTGAGTAGATTATGACTAGAGACATTTTTGTGGAAGCGATGATATTACCTAGGATGGGGTCGGACCACTGGCCAGTTAAATTAGATATGGATCTCAAAGCCATTCCTAAAAATTGACCATTCAGATTTGAGGCTTTCTGGCTTAGAGGCCCTAAGTTTATAAACAAGGAAAACGAATGGTGGAAGAAAAGTGAACAAAGGGGAAGAAACAAAATGCAAACGTTCCAGCTTAAGCTGAAAGAAATGAAGCAAAAAATCAAGAAGTGGAACCAAGAGGAATTTGGAAACATAATACAGGACCAACAACAGTTAAATCAAAGGATGATGACAATACAATAACAAATGATAAGGGAAAGGCGTAGTGAAGAATTAGCAACAAAAGAATGCATACTGGTTAGCCAAATAGAGGAAAGAAGGAAAGAGGAAGAAATATTATGGAGGTAAAAGTCAAGAGTGAACTGGTTAAGGGAGGGAGAAAGGAACACCAAATTTTTCCACAAAGAAATGGTACAGTATAGACAAAGAAACAAAATCTTTTCCCTAAAAAATGAAGAAGGAGTCCGACAAACTCAGCATGAGGATATGGAGGAAACCCTGGTTAGACATTTCAAAGATATTATAATGGAACCACAGGAGGAAAGGCAAGAAGCAGCTCGTATAAGATGCAACCAGATCCCCAATATGATTGCCAGAGATCAAAAGCTTTCTTTAATGACAGTAGCTATGATAGAGGAGGTCGAGGAAGTGGTGAAAGGACTAAAGAAAAATAAGGCCCCGGGACCGGATGGCTTTACGGCGGAATTCTATCACGCTGCATGGAGGTTCATAGGTAATGACATCCTAGAAGGGGTGGAAGAATCTAGAAGAAATCAAAAGGTATTGTCGATTTTAAAAGCCACCCTCCTCTCTCTCATCCCTAAAACCACTAAGTCAAATGACCCGCAGGGATGTAGACATATTTCCCTTTGTAATGTTATTTATAAAATTATCTCCACTCTGATAGTTAAAAGATTGAAACTGATTTTGCCTAGTATTATATCCCCAGACCAAACAGGGTTTGCAGAGGGTAGACAGAACTTAGATGGATTGATAAAATCCCCAGAAGTAGTGCACTCGCTTAAATAAAAAAAGATGGCTGGAATGATGATTAAATTGGATCTATCCAAAGCCTATGATAGATAAAATTGGGAATACCTAAGGAAATTTTTGGAGGCCTTTGGTTTCTATAACAAATGGATAGATTGGATCTCGGTGATGATATCCACCTTGGTCTTCACAATCCTCTTAAATGGAACCCCATCATCCACCTTCAACACCACCAAAGGCCTTAGGCAAAGGGATCCACTATCGCCATTCCTTTTCATTATTGCTACAGATGGGCTAGGAAGGTATATCAAAAAGGAAGTGCAGGAGGACAAAATCAAAGGATAAGGGTTTGGGGGAATGATATCCCGATAACCCACCAGTAGTTCATGGATGATATCATGTTATTATGTGTTGTATCTCTCAGGGAAATCAAAAGGATGAAATACATCCTTGATCTCTGCATGGAAGCCTTGTACACTCAAATTAACAATGAGAAATCATGTGCTTACTTCTTCAAGACAATTGGTAATGTAAAAACATACCTTGCAAGAATTTTGGGATTCGGGGTAGGAGAGTTACCCACAAAATAACTAGGAATACCCTTAACAATCAATTATCTTAAGATGGAAAATTCGCATCAGACTATCGAGAAGATCCTAGGAAGGCTATCCAACTGGTCCTTCAGATCTCTAAACCTTGTAGGAAGAGTAGTCCTGGTAAAAGAAGTCTTGCAATCAATACCAATTTACCAACTATCTGGGATGGCAGCCTGGAAAGGGGATAGCTCCAAAGTGGTGGAAATCTTTAAGAAATTCATATGGGGAGGGTCTCAATAGTAGAAAATATGGGCTTTGATTTCCTCGCAAGGATTGACCAGGAAAAAGGAGGAAGGGGGCCTAGGGCTGAGGGATCCATACCTCATCAACCAAATTATGGGAGCCAAGTTGTGGTGGAGATGGATGGTAGGAGGAGGAGGCCTCTGGAAATAGACATGGACGAGGAAGTATAATATCCTAGGGAGAACTGAAGATATACTACGGTATGAAGAACTAGTAAGAGGATCTACAATTTGGAACTTGGCAAGCCAGAACAAGGACATAATCATAAACCATGCTTTCTGGGAAATACGAAATGGCAAAACAAAAAAGTTCTGGGATGAGGCTTGCCAACAACGAGAAAAATTAAATGGAAAGCAAGAATTCAGAAATATTCTACAATTCTCAAAAGATGTAGGCCTAAATCAAGTAGATGAGTTATGGAAAGAAGACCACAATGAGGAGGATTGGAGAGTTTGAAAAAACCCAGAAGAATGGGGTCAAAATATTAAAGAAGAACAAAGAGAGCTCTATGTAAAAGAAATGGGAATAAGAAAGATATCTATTTGAACAAGACCTGATATCTTGAGATCAAGACACTCTATGAAAGGGACTTTCACAGCCAAAGAAGCATATGATTTAAAAACTATGCAAGAATAGGAAGGACTCCAACATTTATGGAAACAAATCTGACATAGAAAATAGTCGCCGAAAGTCACTCACTTCCTCTAGTTAACATGCAAAGGCCTAATTTTGACATGGGGCCAACTTCAGAAAAGAGGGATGCAAGGACCATCCCTATGTGGTCTATGTAAGCAAGACAATGAAAATATAGAACACTTAACGAATTCATGCCATTTCGCTCAACAACAGTGGGAAGCCATCTATGGGGTCTTTGGAAGGACGGATAGGAACCAACAGAGCATAAGACAGACAATCCAACAATGGGGACGAGACCACTTTACCAGCCTGGTTATTAACAGAGCTTGGGGGCTACCAATAGGATTTAATCTTTGGATGATATGGAAGGAATGGAATCATAGGATCTTCAAAAACAAGGAATCGACTCTAGAGTAGGTATGGAAAGGTGTAATAGAACATATCAGGGAAACCATCCTAGCAGAAGAATGGGGCCAAGAGGACTGGGAGACCTCACCATAGGAAACAAGAATTTTAAAAATGTTGAACCTAACCAAAGAAATGGTGGGAGCGCATACATGGAAAGCAACAAGGAAGAGCACGGAATTATCGTAGAATTTCACTAGACCAGTAGACGGATTCATTAAATTGAACTTTGATGGAGCCTCCAAAGGGAACCTGGGTATTGTAGGGATAGGAGTCATCTTTAGAGATTGCCAAGGCAGGGTTAGACTTTTGTATTCAGCACATTGCGGCATGATGAGTAACAATGAAGTAGAAATCGTGGCAGTATGACAAGGTATGAGAATAGTTGTTAGGCTTGGGTATAAATAACTAGAAGTTGAATGGGATTCATTACTGGTAATCAATATGATGAGGAAAATCTACAATAGAAAGGCATGGGACAAACTGAGCCAAAGCTGGAGAATAGCAAGCCTCATCCAAAAACTGGGAGAAATAATGAAACGGTTTAATTATATGATAATCAAGCACGTAAAAAGAGAAGGGAATAAAGAGTCTGATTTCTTGGCCAACTAGGGGTGTAACCAGTAAGTAGGACACATGGAAAGAACATGGCCCATACAACCAAGGGATACAAGAATGTACCCACTAAGAGAAATATCAGCCCATGATGACTATCATGACTAGACACAACGATAATGAGAATAACACACCCCCGATTGGGATAACAGAGTGGGTAATCGAAATAATTATGGTTGTCAAAGGCTAGGAGGCGAAAGGACTGCCTACCATAGCCCACACAATTATGCTACAGCGCATGGTGGAGCCTTGCATGTATGCAGTGATGTCAAAAGGTAGAAGTGGCAGTTTGTACGTAGACAAGAGGAGAGGTGGTAAGGACGGCGGCGGAAGGTGGATGGGATGGCAAGTAGGTAAGGTAGAGTATGAGAGGGAGCATAGGAAAGAGAGGTTGGCTAGATTTCAGGGTAGCGGGAGAACGAGAGTGGAGCACTAGCCGTACTCGCATCCAGCAAGCAAGGATAGTAACCACGGGTATGTTAATCATTTTCTTTCTATAATTCATGAAGGAAAGTTTAGTATACCAGGTGGGGGAAGGAACTCGTGCCAGGTTGGGAAGGAAATTCCATAGGGAGAGGTTATGCTATTGTTGTGGCCACCAACAACCCCCCTCCTTATGAAGTGTTATTGCTAACACTAAATAAGTCGGGACCCTCATAAAAAATCAAAAAATCAGTTAGTGTTACATCTTCCTTTTTTATTTAAACTTACAACATCATGGACTTAGGAAAATACCTTGAAGAATCTAAAAAAACCTAAGTTTCATGATGAAGAAAAATGAATTCACTCCTTAAGAGATGTCGCATCACACGAAGAATGATAGGATACACCTTCTAATGAGTTAAAATGACAAAAAACGAGATTGCGACACGAAACCTCATCGCATCACATACACTAAAGAAACACTCACATTTAAGAAACTCTAAAAATCACCGATATGCGATATCGCATATCGCGCATCGCAAAAATCACATGAATTACACAAGGATTATAACGATCTGCGATATTGCGATATTGCGATTTTGTGATACTGCGACACTGCGATACCGCAAAGTTGCGATGCCGCGATATTGTGATACTACGACCTTGCGATAAAAAATAGCATGATGATGTTGCGATTTGTGATACAACGATCTGCGATATCGCAAAGCAAAATCGCGGGACCCCTCCATCGCAGTTGGTTCTGGCTTATTATTCGAGAAAACTTTTTCAGCCAAGAGTTGGTCATATATTTTAATGTGAATTAATGAGTTATTGCCAGTTGTTAATGAAGTAGAGTGTTGTGTTTTTCAAAGAAATAGCTCAAGTAAGGTGGCATGTTTTTCATATCTTCGGCATTTAAAAGTTTTCCTATCATTAGTCTTTTATCATTACTTCCACCTCAATGTAAACTGCAGGAAAGAAGGACGAAGCATTATACAGGGTACTATGCAGAAAACTATGAGGAGGAAAGGCAGCACTCCAATGTACATTTCGGAAGGCACACCTAATCCACTCAAGGAAGAAAAAGAACCGCGAAACTCTTCTGAGGCATCTATCACAGATTTCTCATATACAGCCATGATTGAATGTGTACTGAACGATGCTGATACCAGAAACAGACAATATAATTCTCAGGGTCAAGAGCTCACGGAATCACTATTTCTACAAATTTTGAGCTTTATACCGAATGAGAGAAAAAGGCGCAAGAGGCAAAAACTGCATCAGGGAAGCCCGGATCAAGAAATAGAGGCAATTTTCGATGCGCGATTAGTGCTTAGCGCTAATCGCACATCGCTAAGAAAAATTGCTCGAAAAGGAAGGTCCCTAGTTACTCAGTCACCTGCGAGCCCCAAAAATTGCAAGAAATCAGCGATAGAAACAAATTGGAAACAGAATATAGAAGGAAAAGTAGAAGTAGTCCAAGGGTTAACCAAGTTGAAATTGGATTTTTACCAGGTATACATGGTAATGATACATAGTCATTGGATGATTCTCAAGTATATCATCAATTTTACTGAGAAGATAATGCCAGCTCTTGCCGATTCTATTTGCTTAACTCAACCAAAGACGGAAGACAGTTAGCCGACTCCACTCAGGAAAATACTGAATGCTTGTGACATTAAGGAGTAGATTTAGAAATAGTTAGATAGTAGATTTAATTTTAGAAATAGTTTTGCTTAGAAAGAGGAAGGTCGTTTAAACCAAATCCTCAATTTCTATAAATAAGTTATTTAGTTAGTAGTATTTAAACCCTTCTCATGCATTTAGAGAAGGGTCCATAAATTTATCAAAAACTTCTCAGAACATGCACTTTTGCACCCTCAAAGGAGGTTTTGGTGAATGAATGGAACAGGGTTTATTTGATATTTGCATTTGATATCTGCTACTAATGTTGCACTTCTGTACTCTTAGTGGATGTTAAATCAAGGAGATATAAATCAATTGTCGCTTGAAGCTCATGAGTAGGACTGATCCAGATTTAAACAGGAACGCAAAAAAATACAGAGATAACCATATACACAAAGATGCAGTGGAAATAATACTTCATTTCATTAATGGAAAATACTGAAATATGTTTACAACCAGAATTGGAAATAAACCAGCTAGGGCAATGGTAGCTTATCTCTGAGAAGAGATGTGTGGCTACATGCCTCTGAACAGTTCCGAATTGTGTTACAATGAGGCTCGAAGGCCTATTTATTATTGAGAAACAATGGAAAACCCTTCACATTCCAAAACCGACCCTTAGAAGATGAAACGCCAAATTGTGGGCCCCGTTTTGGGTAAATTGGTACATCAATTTCCCGGGGTCGTAACTTTGGCATACGATCTCCGTTTGACGCGTACAATAGCTCATTAGAAAGATCTATTCGAGCACTATGATTGTTGGAACGGGCAACACTAGTCCATGCCATGGACCCATGTTGCCCCCGGATTCCCCAAAAAACGTTGTTTAGGGCCTCAAAACGGCTCCAGAAGTTTAGGACTCGAAAAACTGCTAAAAATAGTAAGTTGTGCTACAATTAAGAAAACTGAAAATGCCGAGAAAGACAATGGTGGGGGTCCAGGTGGACTTGGCAGGTGGCCACCAATATCCACCTGGATCAAACGAGTTGCATTAGGATTGTTTTTCAGAGATGGATGTGGTCTTTCAGGTTTATAGCTAGTTTGAGAACTATGATTTTTGAGCTAAATACTGAGCGCCTGATCAATCCTCCCCACTATAATCCTTTTGGACCCCAAAAGATAATATCAATTTTTCAATAGGTGAGGGTACAACTCCCTCACCTTCTTGATTTTCAACCATTTGGCTTTAGAAGGATTTTGTCCCTTGAGTCCCACTCTAAGGTATTCAACATTCCCTCTTTTCTAAATCTTGGTTCTTCTTTCAAGTATGAGATCCTGCTAAAGTTCATCAAGGTATTCGGGTGAGAAATAATATAATGATGGTAGTTGAACATGCTCTGCTTGATCATCAATAAAGGAGGCTCAAACAATCTCAAATTCACAACATTAACAACATAGTATATTTGCATATTAGGAGGCAAATCAAGCTTAAATGCATTGTTACCAATCTTTTCTAGAATTTTAGAAGGACCATAACAGATTGGCTTAATATTTTTACCTTACCCTTGGAGTCTCTCTTTGCTATATAACCATAGTTTGTCTCTAACTTGAAATTTGTGGTCAATCCGGTGTTTGTCATGCCGTGCCTTATAGTTTCTTTGAATTTTCTCAAGTTGTTCCTGCATTGTATGATGTATCAACTGAATTTGCTCTATGAACTTCTGATGCAGGGCAAACCTGCAAACCCATAATCTACGAACACTACCATGCATAGAAGAAATGCATCTCGAATCTCTGTCCAAATAAAAAACTCATTGCTAGGGAATTTCAACAGTACCTATGGAAGTTCTTCAACTTATCCATACACGGGTAATCTTACACACACTTTTCATATAATCAAAAGTCAATAAAATCAATGTGCCCATGATTTAAATTCAATTTGACATTGTTTCAAACAAACCTTTCATGCAAACATTACCAATAACATTTGTTTGCACTCAATTTTGTGTCTTGATTCTTCAATTCAATCGAACCAAGGTACCAGATCTGTTTATGCGCCTTTTCCCTTTCTGCATACCAAAGCTGGATTAACATTGCTCATGTTGACAATTTGCCACGTCTTAATTCACCTTTTCCATCAATCTGTTTACTGTTTAATTTATATAAAATAGACACAACGTAAAAACAACTCTGCAGCCTCAATTCTTCATCAGATAACAATGTTTGTGAATCTGTCTACAGAGTTGGAATGAAAAACAAACTAAAACACAAAATAGATCTTATCTCAATAATCGACTCTGAGTTTATCGGAATCAAAGTCCTTTCATATAATTCACCAATCTCCTTTTCAAACTTTTCAAAACCGATTTAAATACTTTTTGAATTGTTCATCACATTACTAAGCGCCTTTTATATACAAAACTTCATATAAACACTGCGCTGTCAATTTAATTGATTGAACAGTTCAAAACACTTCGAACTCGACGATTGGAAATACATTACAATTTCCTTTTGCGTTTCCTGCAACAACTTCAATATGATGTCGACAGATCAATCGGAAGTCACCAGGAGTGGAATACCAAACTTCCGATCCGATCCCGACGGAAGTCACCAATCAGCTTCTTACAATGTGTTATCATTTCACTGCTCCAAAGTTCCGACCCGATCTAATCAGAAACGCCAATTTCTTTAACATGTAGACTGTTAACTCTAACTCAGCGCCAACATGATACAATTCTAGACACGAATTAATTTCTAACTGGATGGATAATCCTTTGAGACCCGATATGGTGAGATATAAAGATCTCTCGCGCTCCAATGCGATCCAAAAATTACGCAGCAGAAGCATTTACTAGATTAATCAAATCTGAGGTGATATCGCTCATTAAATAAAACTTCTCGAACTGTTTGCTAACAGGAGATAATTCTATTTCCGCTCCTCCTAATTTAGTGGATCTGACAATTAAAACAATGCAAAATCAGATCAACCGACGTTCAACTGCTCCGATGAGATGAATTAAGAGGATCTAACAGTTTCAAAAGTAATTAATATTAATCGAATCATTCAGAATTTCTGTGGAGTTGTTTACACAAGTTTTGTGTTAGACGTTGTTCTAGCTCACAATCCGCCTTTTCCAAGTTACCTCAATCATGGGGAATTACGATTTAACTAAATACACAAATTTCCACAATTCAAACAATTCATAAAAAAAAACACCCATATCAATCTTCACAACCAACATACATTGGGTGCACACGCTATTTTTATTCATCAACATTAGCAGAACAGAAAATTGCCTTGATCCCTTTTTCATAAGAATGATCTCGGCATTTTTTTTCAAAACACAATCTCTCTCTCACTATTCTGAGCTTTCCACTCATCTAAAAAACCACACCCTTTACTCTGCGAAGGATCTCCTCGCTTATCACATTTTCTTCTATATTTCCTCCACTAATTGTTCTAACAAACAACTAACATAATCTCCTATTTTTAAAGAAAATATCCTATCCTCCCATTCACGGTTACACTCATTTAATAAATCTTATCACTAACTCTCAAATAAAACAGTTGCATTTATCACAATAATAACAAACTATGTGAGGAATCGACCTCCTCAGCAAAACTGAAATTGAACAAACAATAATGAAATTCACCTTGTCAAGCCACAACATGTGACCAGTTCATCACATTGCTGGCTAGGTCTAGATGCTCCTGCATCAGACTCCCAAAGTTTAAATTAACCATGATCTCCTGATTATGCACTTCATGTCTGTGTCCTCCTGGATCCCATACTTGATTTGGTAGTCTGTCCTTAGTTACCGCTATTGTTGTTTGTCCCTCAAGTCTCCATCCTTTATGTTGTAATGCCTCACTACATGCTGCTGTCCTTTCCACATATTTCAATGCTGCTTTTCTCACTATAATATTCAATTTTTCCATTCCCTTCGCCTGTACCATTTCTTCCAGCCAATCTTCCTTTCTTCTTCTGTCCTGCATTTGCTTGACTGGAATGTTGTAGTATGAGTTTCCATAACTCATCCAACTCTTTGTCCATTTCACTGCTTATGTGCTGAATATTATTCTCTTGTAACAGATTGTGTCCTTGAATTAGAACAACATAATCTCTGTGCCAATAATCTTCAATTTTCATTGTTGAAATGTATAAATGCCTTTTCCATTGATTCTTTTCAATAATCCTAGGTCCTTCTTCTGGTTTCTCATTCATGAGTTCATCATTCCTGACTTCAAATTCCAACATACCTTCCATTAATCCAATATGTTCTTCTTGGTTCAGATTGACTTCACATTGCCCTTTTTTTGCATGTAAATATCCATCAAAATTAATCAACTCAATAAACACAAATGTTTTACCTGGCTTCCTCATCAAAAGATTCGACTTATACAAATCTGCCATCTCATCTGGAAGTTCTCTCAAAAGTTTTACACCATGTTTACTAACTGCATTGTCTGCAATATCTTTCTTTAATCCTCCTTCACTCTGGCTTGCTTCAAGATCAATGATCTTCAATGACTCAGTGTATTCTTTGAATTCAAAAATTATTTTACCATCCTCCTTGTTCTACATGTGACTATGAGTAGTCATTTCTTCAACAGTCTTCAATAACTGTTTGTCTTTCCTCAAGTCAATGTGACCTGCAAACACACAACAACCTTCAGTTTTCAAAATACAATACCTTCCATTTTCTTTTGATGCTTCAAGCACCAATCCTCCATCATAGATCTTTTGGATTTCAGCGGATCCTTCTTGCAGTGACTTCAAATCAATATGAATTTGTTCTAGTTTCCTGAACTCGTTCATCAGTTTGCCATTCAACCTCCGTTGCAATAGCTTCCATTTCACCCTTTTCTTTAGTCTCCATCTGCATCTTCGGCCTTTACTTGTCTTTCTTTGTACTGCTAGACCAATTTCTGGTTCTTCATTCTACTGCCAGCTTCTACACTTCTGCAATTTGATACTTTCCTCAAATTCACTGTCATGTAGCTGATCATTCCTTCCAAATTTCTGGTTAGTTCCACATTCATCTTGCTGAGTTAATATTTTTGTCTCTTTTATTCCTTTGAGGACATAACCTCCTTGCTGCTTCTGATATTTCATCTCACCTTCATATAATCGCTGCTCAATTTCTTTGATTTCAGCATCATATTCATTAACGTTGTCTTCTGCACCTTTTCCTCCATCAGGTTCTGTAAGCTTTGTTTCTCCCTTGGGTTCCTCGAGTAATCTTTCCAAGAATTCTATCTCCTTGTGAAATCTCTCCAGCAGATCATCATAATTTTCCTTCTCAGCTTCATTCTTTTCTTGGAAATCCTCCTGAGTTGACCTATTTTCTATATCATCATGTTGCAAGCATCTTTCATCAATTCCATTAAACAAATTCATTGGTTTACCTTTTTGTAGTCCCACTATGGAATTGTCATTAGACTTCTGGCCTATATCAACCTCATCTGACTATTTCACACTAAACAGGATCTCATCTATGAACTCCTTTTGTTTCAATAGATCAATGCCTTCTTCCTCTTAAAGGGATTCTCCATCATACTTAACCTCAAGAGCTGTATTCCTGGTTGTGACAATTTCAACCAACTGTCCATCATCCACTGCATATCCTGCAATCATACACAAACTGTAAGAATCAAAATCACAAGGTTTAATTGCTTCATCTGCTTCCTTTGTCAACATATCTTTGAATTGTTCTGAACTCTGCCAATAGTCTAGAAGATCTTCAGCTGACCTCTCATTATCCTCTTCCCCCAACATTTCACCTTGTTCTAGTCTGCAAATGGAAACTTCCAATTCTACCTCTGCTTCTCTGAGTTTTTCTGATTCCTCTTGGGCACTCAATATCTGCTCAATCTTTCTCAATTCTTCTACTATCTCTGACTTCACTTGCTGATTTCTCCTTTCTCGTAGCCTTGGCCACTTTACTCTTTTCCTCATGGTCCAAACACTTTTCTGCAACATATTCATCAATATTCCAATATCGAAACCTATCTCAACTTTCTCTCGATCAAACTCTTCTTGACTCATTCTCATGCTTTTTGCCTTGGCATCTTCCCTTCTACTGTGGCTTCTTTTTGAACTTCTGCTATGACTATCTGTAGTCATTTTCTGCTCTTCTCTTTCCATGAGCTCCTCGCACCTCTGCAACAGTAAGTCCTTCTTACTGCAATCTTACCTCACTAAGCTCTCTTCACTCAGTCTTTTGGTAAGCACGATCCCCTATCTGGAATCTTCTCTTGAGCAACACCTTTGCTCCCTCTAGGCTTCTGCAATCTCTCACTCTCTCTTTTGAAGACACTTCAATTGTCCTCTCTGTCCAATCTCTTGTTGGAATCTTCAGGTTCACTGCCACTTCTGCTTTTAAGAACGCATCTGGTTCTTCTCTCACAGCTTCTCTTGATTTATATTTCTGCAGTCTTCAATTCTTTCTTATGCTGTCCCCTGTGCTTTTAATAGATTTCCGTGCTGCAATCTGGTACTAAACTTCATTCAGAAAAACAAACTTATTCAATTACAACAGAGCCAAGCTCTGATACCAAAAATTGACGCAGGGCAAACCTGCAAACCTAGAATCTACGAACACTACCATGCATATAAGAAATGCATCTCGAATCTTTGTCCAAATAAAAAACTCAATGCTAGGGAATTTCAACAGTACCTACGGAAGTTCTTCAACTTATCCATACATGGGCAATCTTACACACACTTTTCATATAATCAAAAGTCAATAAAATCAATGTGCCCATGATTTAAATTCAATTTGACATTGTTTCAAACAAACCTTTCACGCAAACATTACCAATAACATTTGTCTTCACTCAATTTTGTGTCTTGATTCTTCAATTCAATAGAACCAAGGTACCAGATCTATTTATGCGCCTTTTCCTTTCTGCATACCAAAGCTGGATTAACACTGCTCATGTTGACAATTTGCCATGCCTTAATTCACCTTTTCCATCAATCTGTTTACTTTTTAATTTATATAAAATAGACACAGCGTAAAATCAACTATGCACCCTCAATTCTTCATCAGATAACAATGTTCGTGAATCTGTCTACAGAGTTGGAATGAAAAAAAAACTAAAACACAAAATAGATCTTATCTCAATAGTC
This sequence comes from Pinus taeda, assembly GCA_000404065.3. Taxonomy (NCBI): domain Eukaryota; kingdom Viridiplantae; phylum Streptophyta; class Pinopsida; order Pinales; family Pinaceae; genus Pinus; species Pinus taeda. The sequence goes on along the minus strand of APFE030070070.1, from coordinate 76,012 downwards.
GACTCTGAGTTTATCAGAATCAAAGTCCTTTCATATAATTCACCAATCTCCTTTTCAAACTTTTCAAAACTGATTTAAATACTTTTTGAACTATTCATCACATTACTAAGCACCTTTCATATAAAAAACTTCATATACACATTGCGCTGTCAATTGAATTGATTGAACAGTGCAAAACACTTCGAACTCGATGATTGGCAATACATTACAATTTCCCTTTGCGTTTCCTGCAACAACTTCAATATGATGTTGACAGATCAATCGGAAGTCACCAGGAGTGGAATACCAAACTTCCGATCTGATCCAGACGGAAGTCACCAATCAGCTTCTTATAATACGTTATCATTTCACTGCTCCAAAAGTTCCGACCCGATCTAATCAGAAACGACAATTTCTTTAACACGCAGACTACTAACTCTAACTCAGCGCCAACGTGATACAATTCTAGACACGAATTAATTTCTAACTGGATGGATAATCCTTTGAGACCCGATATGGTGAGATATAAAGATCTCTCGCGCTCCAATGTGATCCAAAAATTACGCAGCAGAAGCATTTAACAGATTAATCAAATCTGAGGTGATATCACTCATTAAATAAAAATTCCCGAATTGTTTTCTAACAGGAGATAATTCTATTTCCGCTCCTCCTAATTTAGTGGATTTGACAATTAAAACACTGAACAGTCAGATCAATCGACATTCAACTACTCCGATGAGATGAATTAAGTGGATCTGATAGTTTCAAAACTAATTAATATTAATTGAATCGTTCAGAATTTCTGTGGAGTTGTTTACACAAGTTCTGTGTTAGACGCTGTTCTAGCTCACAATCCGCCTTTCCCAAGTTACCTCAATCATGGGGAATTATGATTTAACTAAATACACAAATTGCCACAATTCAAACAATTCATAAAAAATAACACCCATATCAATCTTCACAGCCAACATACATTGGGCGCACATGCTATTTTTATTCATCAACATTAGCAGAACAGAAAATTGCCTTGATCCCTTTTTCATAAGAATGATCTCGGTTTTTTTTTCAAAACACAGTCTCTCTCTCATTATTCTGAGCTTTCCACTCATCTAAAAAATCACACCCTTTACTCTATGAAGGATCTCCTCACTTATTACATTTTCTTCTATATTTCCTCCACTAATTGTTCTAACAAACAACTAACATAATCTCCTATTTTTAAAGAAAATCTCCTATCCTCCCATTCATGGTTACACTCATTTAATAAATCTTATCACTAACTCTCAAATAAAATAGTTGCTTTTATCACAATAATAACAAACTATGTGAGGAATCGACCTCAGTAAAACTGAAATTGAACAAACAATAATGAAATTCACCCTGTCAAGCCACAACATGTGACTAGTTCATCACATTGCTGGCTAGGTCTAGATGCTCCTGCATCAACTTCCTTGCCTTATCGATGTCATTGTGACCATCGATGGAGACATATTTCTCAAAGATGAAGTCCAATGGCTGTCTTGGCAAGTACCCAAAACATGCCTCAAATGGCGATGTGTTTGTGGAAAAATACTTTGCCCTGTTGTATGCATGATGTATGTAATGAAACTATTCATCCCACAAATTGGGATGTTTACTACAATATCCTCTAAGAATATGAATGAATGTTCTGTTGAACACCTTGGTTTGTCCATCTATTTGCGGATGAAAGATTGTAGTCTTCTTCAACTTTGTGTCCATCATGTCCCACAAATTTGACCAAAAATTCCCAACAAATCGAGAATCTCGATCACTTACAGTGGAAGTAGGAAGACCAAAATGAACCCAAATGTTTTGTAAGAAAAAATGAGCTGTTTGTTCAGCTGTAATTTTCTTTTTACATGGTGTTAATATGCACATTTTGCTGAACCTGTCTACAATTACATACAAGTAATCATGACCTTTCCTTGACAATGGAAGACCTCTGACAAAATCCATTGAGATACTCTCCCATGGACTTGAAGGTACCATAAGTGGAGTGTACAATCCAAGTTTCCTATTGCTAGGCTTACTTGTTGCACACAAAGAACATCCTCCTATGAAACAAGAAACATTATCAAACATGTGTGGCCAATAACAATAGCTTTGGAGATTCACTACTTCTTTCCTACACCAAAGTGTCCAACAATCAATGAAGTGTGCACCTCCCTTATGATATTGTCTCTTTCTCCCTGTGGAATACACAACTTGCGCAAATGAAACAACAAACTGTTATGTACATGATAATCCAACTCTTCAATTTGGTTTCCTTGACTCAAGCTTGCAAACATATCTTGAAAGTCACTGTCATATGCATATTGTTCAATGTAACTTTCATGCAAAACAAAATTATGCTTGATTATAACAGATGAATTTACAATAGGCCTTGAAAGCATATCAACCACCTTATTGTAGATTCCCTTTTTGTACTTGATAACCAAATGATAGAATTGTAGAAAATTGATCCATCTGAAGTGTCGTGATTGCTCCAACTTTGATTGTGAATATAAGTACTACAATGGTTGAAGGTCGATATGGATAATGGTCTCCTTTCCCATCAAGTAGTGTTTCCCTTTTTCGACACTTTGTACCAATGCATAAAGTTCTTTGTCATAAGTGGGATAGTTAGTTATAGGTCCATTAAAATTTGCAGAATGAAATGAAATGGGATTACCATGCTGCATAAGAACTACTCCCGTGGCATAATCACTGGCATCCGTTTGAATCTCAAATGGCCATCTAAGATCTGGAAGAGCCAATACCGATGCTAAAATCATCTTTTGCTTCAAAGCATCAAATGATTTCTACTATACCTCTCCCCAATGTAAGACTTTCTTGACACTTTTCAATGCATGTAATGGAGCTTCAATGGAAGAAAAATTAGTAATAAACTTTCTCCAATATTGTGTTGCCCCTAAAAATATTCTTACCTCTATAGCTGTATTAGGCTTGAGCAAATTCAGAATGACCTCAACCTTTGAGGGGTCTATCTTCAACTCACCTCCTCCAACATTGTGTCTCAAATACACTAAACAAGTCTTGCCAGATTTAGACTTTGACATCTTTAAAAACAACTCTTCTTTTCTCAAGACATCAAGTACTTTGTTTATATGCATTACATGTTCATCTCTAGATTTTCTGAATATGGGTATATCATCTAAATACACAATGAAAAAGTCATCAATGGTCTCAATACATCATTCATAACTCTCATGAAAGTAGCTGGAGCATTTGTAAGATTGAAAGGCATATCGAGCCACTCAAACAATCATTGTTTAGTTTTAAATGTGGTTTTCCAAATGTCCTCTTCAGCTATCTTAACTTGATGATAACCACTTCGTAAGTCTAACTTAGTGAAATAATTTGCATACCTCATTTGATCAAGCAAATCATTAATTCATGAGAGTGGATAACGATTATTTACTATGATTTTTTTCAGTGCACGGAAATCCACACACATGCACCAAGTCCCGTACTTCCTTGGCACTAAAACAATGGGTGAACCACATGGTGAAGTAGATGGGCGTATGATACCTTCGTTCACCAATTCTTGAATTTTCTTCTTGATTTCCATGCTCTCCATAATCAAAATGCGATACATGCCAATGTTTGGAAGTGGAACATCTTGCTGCAACTGTATCTCATGCTGAATTCCCCTCTAGGGAGGTAACCCATTTGGTTCCTGAAACATCTCACCATGCTTTCTTACCACATCAAACAAATCATATTTCAATTTTTCATCACAACCTTCAAAAGATTCATAATCAATATCATTATTTTTCTTGATCATGAGAAGCACAAAAATTTTACTTGCATTTACTAGTCTCTTCATCTACCCTGCATTAACCAAATAAATGTCTAACTTTTTGCGATGGGCTCTCACAATGCACTCCACCCCATTCTTGAGCAATAAGTGTTTGTTTTCATGGCGATAAAATATTGCTTTCCTATCATACAAATAGGGACTACCCAAAATGATTCCTGAGATATCAAGTGGAACTATATCTAACTCAACTTCATCAATGATCTTTTCAGTAATGGCGAACTTGAACAAACACTTCCTTGTAACCCATAAGTTTACATTGTTGACTATCCAACCCAATGGATATGGCTTATGATGAGGTACAGTTTCAAGGTTTAGCTTTTTAACCAATTCTTCTGAATTAAGTTTGATTGTGACCCACTATCGAATAATGCATCAATCTTTGTATGATTTGAAATTACCCATACATGAAACAACTCTATTCTTGATTCTTCATTTGGAGTGTTGTTTTGACTATTTGAGGAACTAGTGCTTGCAACAACTTATTTCCCTTTTGTGACCATGGCTGAAATATTGGTCTCATCACCAGAATCTAAACCAAGGTCATGTTGTGTGGTAGCGGTCATCTATTGTTTTCCCTTATATTTTTGTTTCTTGGGCCTTAGTTCGAGATGTAATTTCCAACAATGGGGTTCATCATGCCCAGCGTTGGAACAATGTTGGCATATTGTTTTCTCCCCTTCTTTCTTCACACTTTTATTCTTCTTTCCCTTCCATTTTCCACCCTTCTCTTTCTCGTTACCCTTGAAAGGCTTCTTCTTCCTACCCTCTTCTTGAATGTTCTTTCCCCTTGGTTCAAGGTGTGTGGCTTGCACACATACCTCATCCAAATTGCTTGGATTGAACATAAGGATAGTATGCTTCAAATAGGAATGTAAACCCCCAATATATTTCAATAATGTATATTGGGAATTCAAATTTACTCCTAACAACAAAACCCTCTTTCTAAACTCTTGTTTATAGTCTTGGACTATTTGGCCTTTAAGTTGTCTAAAATTTTGCCAACTCATAATGGATTTTTGCATATAGGCTAGAGGGTAAAACTATATTTTAATTGCAGAAACAAATTCAACCCAAGAAATGGATATCTTACCATGAATTCACATTTCCTCTTGAGCCTTTGCTTCCCACCAGATTAATGCTTCTCCTTCTAGCCTCAATGAAGCCAATTGGATCTTTATGTAATCTTCTTGAAGGTTCTGAATTCTGCAGTATACCTCCAATTGTCAAATCCAATTGTCTAACGTTTTGCATTCACTTCACCATTGTACATGGGAAGTTCAAACTTAATGTCCAATTTGAGTAAGGGAGTTTTTCTTTTTGGGGTATGGGAATGAGTATGAAAAGTTTTGGTGGTGGAAGTGGAATATGTTTGAGATGTTAAGGATGATGAAGATGATGGAGATGGTGGATATGGAGGTGGCTTCCCTCCATTACCCTTGGAATCCTTCTTATCATTTTTTTGTCTCTTGAGCTTCCTTCTCCATGTGGAGGTTTAGAACTCTCTCCAACCATTCTAGTGTTCCTCTCTTCATAGAGGACTTTAACCATCTCAGTTGAAGTGTAGAAAGATTTATTGAATTCTTACTCTTCTTAAGAAGTATCTTCAGGCTCTCTTTCTCCAGACATAATGGCTGTGGATTCAGGATCAGAAACTGGTACTGTTTGCACCTCTTCAATCTCAGTTGAAGGCAAAACTTGAGGAGTTTCAAATGCAGCTATAATTGTAACTTTGGGTGGTGGATATTGTGACCTTGTGGCTCTCCTTCTTCTGGGCATAGCCTTAGGAGTTTCAACCAACAGATTCCCTTCTCCTCTCTGCAGCTTTAACCTTGTAAGCATCACAATTTTACAACCATTAAAACCCTGCTTGCACGAAAACTCAAGAAATCAAGAAAATAAACCTTTGCTCTGATACCAACTTGATATGTTATTGAATGTTAGTTTTGTTGTGCTAATTTCAATTACAAATTTATAAACACATGCTTGTTCATTGCTTCCTATGCATAGGTTTCCTTAGGTTGTTTGGTGATTGAAACATGTAAATTTAATCAAGTTTAATGTGACATTCATGAGAAAAATAGATTAAAATAGTAATGATGAAAAACAGTAATAAAAATTACATCAAACCATCAATTGAAAACTTTAACACAATGTTGTAATGAAGGAGTTCACCCCTCCTGGGCTACATCTCCTTGGTCCAGCTTCCATGGCTTGGGCCTCCGTCTTAGTTCAATATAGAAAAAATGTTGTTACAAAGCTCTAATTCTCCTGATACCTGCACCAATGTGTTCATAATGTTGAAATTAGCTAGGAACACCTTTTCCTGGGCTCAATTTGGTCAAAAACTGCTCCAGTTATGCCTCAGACAATTTTTTCCTAGAAAATCTCCTCTAAAACTGGAATAACTCTAGTTAAGGCCGCTAAAATTGGTGAAAATGTCAGATTTAGTGGGTTCCACCAAAACACCACCATTATAAACTTAAAGTTAACAACAGATTAAATAAATGCTAAACCAGGATTAGCTAGAGGATTAGCACTAATCGCGTGAATAAGTCCAACTTATTTCCAAAACCACTGGCGGTCTCTGTGGAGGGTTCACATGCCATGGTAACCATTTCTTAGTACTGGCTACTGGGTTAGTTGTTTCATGTGACGTTAGCTATTGTGTCACGTTGTGTGTGTTCACATGGCTACGGTAACTGTCGCAATTGGAGAATTAGCAACTGCGGTAACCTTAACCGCGTTATCTGCTATGTTCACATGTGGACTGCACTTAATCATCACGGTGTTGTTTGTGGAGCCATTTGAATTAACCCTTTGCGGTAACCGTGGGCACGTTCACATGGGGAGGGCTGGCCCTCCCCGCCCTCCCCTAACTGCCAACCCTTAACATGATAAAATTTAAATAGGTATGGTGCGCTATAATAGTTAAGCAACAAATGTAGCAGAGTTGGTTGAAGTCTTTGGTTTGCGGAAGGGAGGTCGCAGGGTCAAACCCCGACGTCTCCATACAATATTTTGTTGAAATATGCCCTCTACCTAGGTTGTTGGAAGGTGCCACGTGGCGGCCTCCTTGCTTGACACATGGAATTCTCTCATTGGCTCAAAATTAACCAATCAAACTGCGCCAACGGACCTACCACATCACCAATTGCAACTAATCACATTGTTACACTTGGCGAGACATGATTGAATGTTAACCAAAGTTGACCCTACCTAGTCACTGCCATTAGTATGTACTGTTGACTGTACAGTGACTAGGCATTTTTTTGCAAATTTCTTCTATTTAACAAAACGAATAGAACTCAATAACTTCCTCATACAAACTTGGTTTTCATTTAAACGAGTTGCGTTAGGATCATTTTTCCGAGACAGATGTGGTCGTTTAGGTTTCGAGCCATTTTGAGAACTTTTTTTTTGAGCTAAATATTGAGAATGTGATTAGTAAATGGTACATGCAATTTTGAATGGAAGTTTTATGAATTATGCAAGATAAATTAGCTTCCTTTTTACAAGTAAATGTGGTAATTGATGAATTTTGCAATATAACATAGCCCGCTTTCTGAAAATAGAGTAGCCTTTGTACTTTCATGAATTGATTAGTTAGCATTTACAAGTTGGGTCAATGGCATTTCTATTTCCATTGCTAGAAGAAATTCCCAATTGTACCTTTATCAGCAAAATTTCATTATAATTCAGTAGGAGGAAGGGTTTATAAGCACTTTTTATCTAATTTCATAATTGAAGGTGGCATGAGTGGAATCCTATTTGCTGTGCGTATAACACTGTCACCTCAAAGTTTGTACAACCTCTGGATTGATAATTTGAGTTGAGGAGCCCTTGGGAGTTGTAACATTCTTGTTACAATACTAGGGCTCACCAACCTTCTTGTTTCAAATGGGTGAAATTGCATTCATCTTCTCCCACAATGTAGCCCAAATTGCATTGAGAAACATTGTGTACTAATCTCGAATGATTCTCTTTGGAATTTCAAAGTGCACTTAGACCTACCTAAAGAACAAATTTGCTGCTTCTTTCTATTTGATGGTATTTTTATAGGACAAGAGAATGAACATATTATCAAACCTATCAATTACGACAAATAGGTAGTAATGTGTTGTAGGGAAAACCGAACACCCTCCATTTTTGACTTATTGACTCAAACAATGGGGACCCTTTATATTAATTTATGGCTAAACATTTTTTATGATTTTCATTTAAGTTAATTGTCTTACAATTTTGTCATTTTTTTTTTATGTTTTGTCGGATTTCTATTTTAATGGTTTCATTGAATTTGACTTTTCACTAACTTTCTGTTGATACTTGTTTCACTTCATTTGGTTAAACGGTTGGTAAATATCACTCCTTTGAAGTTTGATAATTTTCTTGCCTGGACTAAAAAATGTAAATAAATGTATGATATTTCAATTTTTGCAATTCATTCAATGCAAATATTAACACTCAGTTAATTTTACTAATTCTTTCATTTTTTCACTAACGATCCTACAAAATGACTCAGTTAAATTGTACAAGAGATGAAAACACATTTCAGGATCTTGGTAATTTACTCCAATTTGTTATTTTAAAACAAATTGCCAAAATCAAAACCCCAAAATTGCAAAATGGCTATAATCCAATTTGTAGGATTGTTAATTCACGTGGGCCCCACTTCACATCTCTTCCCCTTCCCTACAAAAATGCGATCTAAAAAAACGAGTGATAAAAAATTGCGATTGCGATATCGCATATCGCAATTTCATTTGGCACTTGTTTTAAAACATTGATTCACGATCTCTGATTCAGAAAACATGTGAGAGGTTAAAAAATTTTAAGGTAATTTTTTTTCGATTGCTCTTTATACCTCCCGAAGCCGTGACCTCATCCTCACCTCATCCTCCACCTTCTCCCTTACGTGACTTGTTTCATTTTGGCTTATTTTATTAATATGAATATATATTATAATATTATTATAATGTATTATATTATAATTATAATATTACATTATAATTATATATTATAATATTAATATAATTATATTATATTTATATTGTAATTAATTTTTAAACCATTTTTTATTTTAATTAGAATTTGTTTTTTAATTTCTTATTAATTAATTAAAGTTTTTAATTATATTAATTAATATTAATTAAAAAAATTGCAGTTTAATTTAGAATTATATTTTAATTAAAAATTTCGATTTTTGAGCATAGGCAACAAAATTTCGAGAATTCTGGTAGTTTTAATTCTCCAACTTTAAAATCTCATAAATGGAGTTTTACTTGGCCAGATGAGGTCCATGATGGCTCATTGGAAAGATAAAATTATGGAGAAAATTTATGAAGTAGTTTAATTTCTAGATTTTATAATTTATTGGGTCTAAAATCCAACAAAAGATCAAGATCCAAGTTTTTTAATAAAACTAATTTATGAGTTTAATTTTCTACACTTTCATTTGCCTACACCTTCTTCTGAGTGAAGATCCATCCACCCATGTTCTCCTTGGCAAATTAAATCAACACAGTAATCAATATAAAGCTAAGATTTCATTTTCAACTATTTATTTAATTAAATATGATTAGATATGTTTTAATTCCAAATTTGGAATTTTGATTTTATCTTTGCATTTTAATTTAGTTTTGATTTGTTTTTGTAGGAAAACAGTTGAAGAGATGAGGAGAAGAAGATCTCAATCAATGAGAATGCTCCAACAATAGAAGAATGGAACTTTCGGCCAATGGAAATTGACGGAGCATATTTATTCTTCAACAAACTTTCTTGTTGAAAATTCTTTTGTAAATATTATAAATAACAGATTGTAGAATGTATTAAGGTCTTCTCTCCTCTGCAATTCTGGAATTATAAAAGCACTAATTTAATAGGGATTTAGAGTTGTAGGTGAGAGGAGAGAAAATCTCAGATCTAAGGGATTATTGAGGATTTTTCTTTTGCATTTTGAATTATGTATGATGGGCAGAGCTTGCATTACTGCAACTCTTGTTGTAACATTAAAAGTTCAAAGATTGTAAAGGATTGTTCGAGACCGAGCTAGAAAAATGGATTCAATAAATTGGTATTTCTAACACTATTTTTTTAAATACTAGTTTCATTTTATGATGGCGGGAATGTATCATTTTATTCATATTTGTGCACTATTGTCGATATGAGTAATGTGTCTCAATTATATGTCATTATTTATCTCTGCTCTTATGGGTTGAATTTTGATTTTTATTTAATCAGAAACCTGTCTTTTAATACTGATTTAACAAATAATGATATGTTGTGAAGTATTTCCTTGTATCATTGTTTAATTATTCGAATTACTGATTTAAAAATCAATCTCATTCTGTGAACTACTTCCTAAATGTTGTTGATGGATTATTTCAATTAAGAGGTCTTTGAATAGAATGCATTTTGGTATTCATAATGTCAGTTAATTGAACTACTTCATTAGCTTATTATTCATTACAAACCAGACATATTTAAATCCCAATCATTTAAATATGTTTCTCTTGGTTGGGTTAGATCTATATTTGCCTAATTGAGATATGATTAAGATTTAGTTCCTTTTTCTTGCATTTTAGAATATTTTTTCATATAGATTTAATTCTACATTCCTAGAATTCCTCTTCCCAAAGAGGCAAACTTTAATTTTGGCTTGGATGAACCCTAGATCAACTTAATGGTCGCTTTCTTACCTGATCATCAAGAGGGAGGATCTGATGTCTCTTCTCCATTGACAGATGAAAGTCATATTGTAAGCCATTGGAGATTAAGAGAAGGTAACTAGACCTAGTTAAACTAGTTGAAACCACCATTCCAAACAGAAAAGGAGATGCTTTAAGGTCTGGACAGTGTGGTCATCCCCAATGTTGTTGCAGTGAATTTCGAGGCATCAACATTTTTTGCACTAGAAGGAGGACCAAAGACTTGTTGTCTATTAGAGTCTTTGAATTTTAACATTTTATTTAATCACAATGACTCCTCTTAAACTTCTAATTTGGAGTTGTATCCATAGACATGCATCTTCCAATACTCCACCTGAAGTCATAAGACTCTCGTCTCAGGTAAAGTTTAATTGTAAGAGGAATTCTTTTGCTTTCGTTCATGCCTTTCAATTTATTCAAAAATTTTCAAATTTTAATTTTCATAATATTGATGAAGGCATTTTATGCAGGATATTTACTCTTACATTCACGGAAAAATCCAGAAATTGGCATCGAGATCTTCTAGTTGCCTCAATTCACTACTGGGATCAATTTGTTACAATGTTCCTTTGTAATTTTTACGACTATAACTACAAACATGTATGTGATGAAATTGAAGATTTACGAAGATTTGAAAATGAAACTTTGATAGATTTTACCATTCAATTTTGTTTAAATTGTTTGAAATTTAAAGTTGAAGAAAAACCTATGGAAGAGGAATTATTAGATTGCTTTCTCCCATTCATAATCCGTGTGAAATTATTTCAAGCTTGCTCATGTAAGCATAATAACGATTCTATAATGCAGAATAAACACTTAAAAGAATCGAAAAACTTTAATACCCAAGAAATCATACCTCCGGCCATTGATGCTACTCACACTCCATTACCAGACTTTCCGTTATGCTTGAGGCAATCCCTTCCCTTTTGTTTTACACAAAGCCCACGAGCTGCAATTCAGTCCTAAGCTTCAATCTGGGAACCTTCAGAAGTTTTAGTTCTTGAAATGTCGACTCGTTCTCCAATTCTTAACACTGTTCACGCCGAGTCTAAGAGTAAGGAATGTTCAATCTATTTATTTTTCTTTCTAGTAGATTGAGCTTATCAGAGAGCAAAGCAAAATGCATGCATGCCTTAGTCAGAATTAATTCACGATTGAATTCATGATGAGGTTAAGTAAGACTGATAAATCGGCCAGAAGAGAGGAGCATTCATGCCCGTCTCTAGATTGAAGTTCTATTGAAAAATATACTCCATAATCGACTTCTGCAAACTGCAATATGTTAGAGGCCTTGATCCTTCACTGTAATTCAGACCACTGAACCCCAAACATAGCTTTGCAAATAAAGCACCCAAAATCTCTCATCTATGTGGCACTTCCATGCTCTGCTCACTCTGATTTGATGGTGTAAGGCTGAAGAGGATTGACTGAGTGAGCTTGGGGAGAAAACATAAGTATTTATAGCCAAGCTTCCATCAAGCTTTTGTTGGCTATGTGTCAAGTGTTCCACAGAACATGGTAGAGAACTGCAGAGGGAGTAATGGACCACTCTAGGAGCTCCCAACAAGAAACTAATCAACTGTAGTTGGTTTCTAAATTATCGGCAACCGTTATGGGAGCTAACAGCTGTTATGGGAGCAACATTCTCCCATTTGGTCCATACTTCCAATCTTAATGTCTCATCTTAAAACCCATTGATAATCTGTATTAAGTTATATATACATGAATCATGGCGATAAGTTCTCTAATGACGAGTATTATCTTCCATGTATTAGTATGTATTTATTTCTATTATAATTTATGTGGCAACAATTTCTTAATGAATAAACCTTATGTTTATTCTTGGTCCTACACAGATGTATCTCTCAAATCAAATTAAGGTGCACATGAATATGAGGAAATCATTACAATAATTAAGAATAATAACATTGTCCATACAATGAGAAACTACATAATGGAACCTAGTCCCATATTCATTACATGATCCTTGAATTTCAATGGTGGCATGCCCTTAGTCAAAGGATCAACGATCATCAACTCAATGCTGACGTGCTCAATGACCACTTTCTTTTCTTTAACACGTTCCCTTATAGCTAAATACTTAATGTCAATGTGTTTATTTCGACTCCCACTTTTGTTGTTTTTAGCCATAAAAACAACAACTGAATTGTGGTAATACATTCTCAATGGATTAGAGATAGAATCCATAATTCTAAGCCCAGAAATGAAACTCTTAAGCCATACACCATGTAAAGTAGCCTCAAAACAAGAGACAAACTCGAATTCCATAGTGGAAGTGGCAATCAAGGTCTGCCTAGCACTCCTCCATGATACAACTCCATTGGCCATCATAAAAATGTATTATGATGTTGATTTGCGTGAATCAACACATCCAACAAAGTCAGAATCTGAGTAGCCAATTACTTCCAAATTGTCCATTCGTCTATACATAAGCATGTATTTTTTAGTTCCTTGAAGGTACCTCATTAATTTCTTTGCACCTATCTAGTGGGTTAAACCTGGATCACTGTGATATTGTCCCAACATTCCCACAACAAATGCAATGTCAGGTCTTGTGCAAACTTGAGCATACATTAGCTTTCGATAGTGGAAGCATATGGAATGTTCTTCATTTGTTCATTTCCAAAGTCTTTTTTGGCCATTGGTTCAAATTGAACCTATCACCCTTCAAAATGGGAGCTACACTTGGTGAACAATCCTTCATCTGAAATCTCTCTAAAATTTTATTAAGATAGGTTTCCTGAGACAGACCCAAGATGCCTCGAAATCTGTCTCTATGGATCTTAATGCCAATGACATAAGATGCCTCACCCACATCCTTCAAATCAAAATTTTTAGAGAGGAATTTTTTCACCTCATGCAGCAAACCCTTATCATTGCTTTCTAGCAAAATGTCATCCACATATAAAACAAGAAAACAGATTTTACTCCCACTAACTTTCAGGTATATACATTGATCCATAATGTTTTCTACAAAACCGAATGAAGAAATTACATTATGGAATTTCAAATACCATTGGCGGGATGCTTGTTTTAAACCGTATAAGGATTTCTTGAGCTTGCAAACCAATTGCTCACCATCACTAGAGGGGAATCCTTCAGGTTGTTTCATGTAAACCTCCTCCTCTAGATCTCCATTGAGAAATGTCATTTTCACATCCATTTGTTGCAACTCCAAGTCAAAATGGGTTACTAATGCCATAATAACGTGTAAGGAATCTTTCTTAGATACATGAGAGAAAGTCTCTATGTAATCGATTCCTTCTTTCTGATTGAATCCCTTAGCAACAAGTCTTTCCTTGTATCTCTCAATGTTGCCCAATGAGTCTTTCTTTGTCTTAAAGACCCATTTACATCCAATGGATTTTGCACCATTAGGAAACTCAACAAGATCCCAGACTTCGTTACTCTTTATAGAATTCATCTCTTCCTTCATGGCATCGTACCATAATTTTGATTCTTTGCAACTCATGGCTTGTGAAAAAGACTTGGGATCATTTTCGGCTCCAATGTTGTAGTCAGATTATTGCAGATACACAACATAATCATCAAGAATTGCTGATCTCTTTGGTCTAGTAGATCTTCTTAATGTTGTACCATCATCTTCCTGAGAAGTATGTAGTTCAACTCGTTATTCAAAAGTTCTTGGCAACTCTTGAACTACCTGATCTACTAGAATGTCATCAGCAGCTTGTGGAACTTCAACAATTAGTTGTTCAACACTTGTTTGTACTTGAGGAGTGCTATGAACAATAACAAATCTGTCACTTGAGGTGGAAGGTTGAGATTCTGAATGATCCTTCTCAGAAACTATTTTCCTGGTTTGATTGCTCTCACTGATCAAGTCATTTTCAAGAAACTTTGCATTTCTTGATTCCACAATCCTAGTGCTGTGAGATGGATAGTAAAATCTGTAACCTTTAGACCTTTCAGCATATCCAATGAAATACCCACTAATGGTCCTTGGGTCTAGCTTCTTCTCTTGTGGATTATATATTCTCACTTCAGACGGGCATCCCCAAATGCGCATATGTCTCAAACTCGGTTTCCAACCTTTCCATAATTCAAATGGCGTTTTAGGAACAACCTTGGTTGGAACTCGGTTTAATATATACACTGCCGTCTTAAGTGCTTCAGTCCATAAGGATTTAGGAAGATTGGAGCTGCTAAGCATACTCCGCACCATGTCCAATAATGTTTGATTTCTTCTTTCTACTACACCATTTTGGTCGGGTGAACTAGACATGGTGTATTGGGCAACAATCCCATGCTCTTGAAGAAATTTTGCGAATGGCCCAGGTGCTTGTCCATATTCTGTGTATCTACCATAATATTCTCCACCTCTATCTGATCTCACGATCTTAATTTACTTGCCGCATTGTTTCTCTACTTCAGCCTTAAAGAACTTAAAGACATCTAATGCTTCGTTCTTTTTATGAAGCATGTAGAGATACATATATCGTGAGTAATCATCTATAAAAGAGATGAAGTATCTCTGACCATGTGAGTCCATGTCTGGACTACATATACCAATATGTATGATCTCTAATATTTCCGAACTCCTATTGGCACCTTTCTTTGACTTGCTGGTCTGCTTTCCCTTTATGCAGTCCACACAAGTCTCAAAATCAGTAAAATCCAGAGTATTAAGTACCTCTTCATGTACTAATATTTTAATTCTTTCTATGGAGATATGACCTAGTCTTCGGTGCCATAATTTAGAGGAATCCTCATTAATAACACATCTTTTAGTTCCAGTGTTAACATGCATTGAATCATAAGTGACATTGTTTTGCAAATTAATGTAGCAAATACCATTAGACAAAATATCATTACCAACACAATCAGATTTATAAAACAAACTAAAAGATATTTATGAAAAGTTGAAGGAATATCCAAAATATACAAGTCTTGAAACTGAAATCAAGTTTATAGAAAAACTTGGAACATAAAAGGTCTTTTCTAATTATAAAACAAAGCCAAAACTTAAATTTAAATAGCATGTTCCTATAGCTTCCACATGTGAGCCCATCTTGTTTCCTGATAAGATGCTTTACTCACTTCCCATTGGCTTCCTTAGGTTTTACAAACCCTGCAAGGAATTCGAAATGTGAATTGTTGATCCAAAATCAATCCACCGGGTGTTAATATTGACATTAACCATATTAGATTCATAACAAACAAACGAGATTGGATTACCTATGTCCGCAAGCCATTTCTGAAATTTGGAGCATTCCTTCTTCATGTGTCCCTTCGTTTTACAAAAGAAACACTTGGAATCCTTCTTGATATCGGCTTGGGGAGGTACTTTACCTTTCCCTTTATGATTGCCTTGAGATTTGCCCTTTCCTCGCATTGCCAACATTGTACTTTCTCCCAGTTCCATCACTAGTCTCCCTTCCTCTTGAACATAGATGGTCATGAGTTTATTAATTAACCATTTATCCTTATGTGTGTTGTATGAGATTTTGAAGGGTCCGTATTGGTGTGGAAGGGTGTTCAGGATGTAGTGCACCAGGAAGGACTCCAACATTTCAACCTCAAGTTTCTTCAATTGAGCCACAGTGTCCCTCATTTGCATGATGTGCTCATGTACACCTTTCACACTGGTGAGCCTTAGGGATGAGAACTTCATGATTAGGGTGCTTACTAGTGCCTTGTTTGAAGTGACGAATTGATCATCGATGGCTTTCAGCAAGCCTTGGACCCTTTAATGTTAATCAACGGAACCACGAATACCACCTAAAATTTTAGTCTTAATGAACATCATGCTTAGGCGATTAGATCGCTCCCATCGTTCATAAAGCGTGATGTCCGCTGCAGTGTTGGTATTAGTGAGTGTTGGTGGTTCATCTTTCCTAATAGCATAGTCTATGTCCATCCACCCCAAGTGAAAGAGAAATCTCTCCTTCTAGACCTTATAGTTATCTCCCTTAAGTTCAGGGATATCACAACGAATTTAAGAGAAATTTGCAGGTTGTACAACTACATAAAATTAAAGATCACATGCTTATGTTAAATTTGAGGCCTAAATAAAATTTCATTCTTTACCAATGTAAATCATGCAAAAAATTGAATCTAATGACATAAAAATTGTCCGTGGACTAAATTTTCAATTCAAGCAGATTCAATTATTCTTTATGATATAATTTATCAAATTATTCACTTAATTCATAATTCTAAAGGGTATATTATGATTATAATTTGACATCAATTCTATCTTAGATTTGAACTTTATGATAAAACTATTAGTTCATAATTCCCGTGGGTAAGTTATGAATAATTTGATATTTTATCCTAAGTAATTATATAAATATAATAAAAATTCCCGTGGGATAAAATTTATTATATTTAGTATAATTAATTACAATTAATGTCTAAATATTCTTTATGTGATCCTAATAAATATATAATATTATTTAATTAGAGATGTTGTGGCTATTCTCTAATCAATTAAAAATTATATGGATCACTCAGACATTATTTCTTTTATGCATAAAAATTAACTTGATATGAGAATAATTATAAATTGCATAAATAAAACTATAATATTCATGCATAACATTCAACAATGGGTCTTGTATACTCATCCAAAATAGCATGTATTAATTAGAGCAGAAATAATCAATTCATGCAAATTAAATATGAGCATAGTTATAAATTTGCACAACAATTATCCAAATTGCATATAATTAAACCAAATAAATATTATAAGCATAAAAATTGAGCAAAAATTAGACATATTTCCAAATAAATGCCTTAATTCAGAAAATTATCAAAATATGGAATTTAGCCAAACAGAGCATGTCTATAAACACCAAGGCAGAGATAATTTTTTCTATGATACCAAAATGTAAGCATAATAACGATTCTATAATGTGGAATAAACACTTAAAAGAATCGAAAAACTTTAATACCAAATGAATCATACCTCTGGCCATTGATGCTACTCACACTCTGTTACCAAACTTTCTGCTATATTTGAGGCAGTCCCTTCCCTTTTGTTTTCCACAAAGCCCGCGAGCTGCAATTCAGTCTCGAGCTTCAATCTGGGCACCTTCAGAAGTTTTAGTTCTTGAAATTTTGACTCATTCTCCAATTCTTAAGATTGTTCATGCTGAGTCTAAGAGTAAGGAAAGTTCAATCTATTTATTTTTATTTCCAGTAGATTGAGATTTTCAGAGAGCAAAGAAAAATGTGTGCACGCATTAGTCAGAATTAATTCACGATTGAATTCATGATGAGGTCAAGTAAGACTGATAACTCGACCAGACGAGAGGAGCATTCATGCCCGTCTCTGGATTGAAGTTCTATTGAAAAATATACTCCATAATCGACTTCTGCAAACTGCAATATGTTAGAGGCCTCGATCCTTCACTGTAATTCAGACCACTGAATCCCAAACACAACTTTGCAAACAAAAGCACCCAAAATCTCTCATCTGTGTGGCACTTCCAAGCTTTGCTCACTCTGATTTGATGGTGTAAGGCTAAAGGGGATTGAGTGAGTGAGCTTGGGGACCAAACATAAGTATTTATAGCCAAGCTTCCATCAAGATTTTGTTGACTATGTGTCAAGTGTTCCACATAACATGGTAGAGAACTACAGAGGGAGTAATGGACTACTCTAGGAGCTCCCGACAAGAAACTAATCAATTGTAGTTGGTTTCTAAATTATTGGTGGCCATTATGGGAGCTAACAACCATTATGGGAGCAACAACTCAAACTCCTTCCAATTACATTAACATAATTGAGAATTCCAATATAGATGTGCATACCAACCATGATGATGTGGCTTCAGCCATCTATGATTAATTATTTAATTTAGTACACAACTCTTATGGTATTAATGATAATCATGTTAATGAACCAATATCGCAAAGCTTGGAAATTTCACTAATCAACTGTAAGAAGATACTAGAAACAATATTGGAGAAGATATCACTTTGAAATCTAAAAATTACTGTACGTTAAATTCAGAAAATCAGAGCATAAATCAACAAGTAAAGATTAAAGTTTCCAATAACACAATCTGCTGTGAAAATTTCTGAAATCTTTTATGATGAGAAAATTCCAAATTCAGAACAACAAAGTAACATTCTTTAAGAAAGAACAAGTACACAAATGAATGATTTCAAATCTAAAATTTACAATGAACATAATGCACAAGAGTTCTCAAATAGAGACACTTTTAAATCCATTGCTTCTGATTCTGATTTTTCCCTTTATCTTGATGTTTTTGCTGATAGCAATTTGTCCCCTCTTAACATTAATGATATTTCAGAAAATAGAGAGGCTGATCTTAATGAATTGCCAATTTTTTTATCAGGATAGATAATTAATTATTGATAATTATTCTGCCATTAATGAACATGTGCTTCATGTTTTGATACATTGGATGATATTGAAGAGAATTCTAATGAATGTCATGAGGTCATTTATGACAGTTGCTTTGACATTGAGGATATTGATTCTTATCCTTCTCAATTGAATCCTCATGATCAAAGTCGAATCACATGTGAAAATGAATAACACTCTAATTTAGAAATTGTTTCAAACAGATCTCATTTTCAAGCAATTAATTATACTCATGATTTCAACATTCAAGAAACCGTTCCAATCTTTGATTTATATGATGATCAAGCCCTCATTCCTATTCAAAGTCATGACTTTCTTTCTAATTCACAAGTTGGTATCAACAATCATTTTAATTGCATTATTCTAGCCAATTCTTGTGAAAAGGAAATTGTTTTAAGTTAGTCCCAATTGTGCTGTAACAATAATTTTAACGCTAGTGTAAACTATGATTCAATTTTGTTATTGTTCCTTCACTTATTTTGTTTAAATTGAGGTTTGTTTTCTATTTTTAGTTTTTTATTTTTAGATACTTTATGCTGGCATATTGAGCAACCCAGTATTAAACACTCAATTGATGCGTTGCCTGAATGGGAAAATAAAGTTTTACATCATAATCAAGAACAACAAGAGTTATTAATCTTCCAATTCCAATTAATGTTCATTTCTTAACGATTACTTCTATCTTCTCAAAGGAAGCGCCGACAAAAGAGTGTATTTTCAATTCAAAAGAAAGCGACCAATGAGCCATGTCATTTATAGCCAGTCCCACTAATGAGCCACGTCATCTATCGCATTCCTGCATATCACAAGAATAATATTGACATTTCCTTTTCGTAATTGCTCTGATCTCCAATATGATTATTCGCTGATATCGCAATCACTCCATCACAATTTCCCATCGTTCATATCACAACCTTGCCATTGCAACACTTATATCGCATCGCGAGACTCAAATGACGCCTTGTCTTAAGATCCTTCGATGTGATAAACTTTGATATATGCCTCTCTGCCAATGTATTTTAACTATTATATAACATTCAATCACATATCGGAAAAGGTGAATCTCATAGTTTGAAGTTATGCATGGCAAAGAAACTTGCGATGCGAAATATCTGATAAGGCACTTCCCTTTATAAAAGAATTTAAGGCACTCTTGGGCAGCCATTGTGGTAATGGAGCAATAAATAAGAAATTTGGAACATTGTTAAATCATTTTCGATTTCTCTTATATTTGGGTTTCAATATATCACTCTATATTTAATATGCGAAATTCAAGACCTCTCTATCTATACTTCTGTTTTACATTATCTTGGATTTGGTCTTGATTCTGAACAATTTATGAAAATAATAGAGTTGATATAAAACTTATAATGCTATGAGAACATTTATCGCTGCGATTCGTTAAGAAGCATATCTTTATTCTTATTTCTGACAGATTTGTTTTTATTTTCAGATTCCTTGTATATAATGCATTGCATGGTTCTAGGTTATTGCTTGCTTTATATTAAATTTAATAAATGATTATTTTGGGTCAATAAAATTTCTTCATGCTTTTAATTTTAATTAAAGAAATAAATTATCTTTTTTTGGAGAAAATGATACCTCTCAGGTAAGATTAAATGCAATTCTCCAAATGGTCTTCGTTAACCTTTCACTTCTCTACCAAATCAGTTTTGAAGTTCATTTTCTTTCGTTTAGTTTGTTTTGAGATTCTTAAGAAAAGAAATAATGATCCTCCCCAAATCAACTAAACTAGGGATTTTTTGAACCTTTAATTGTTCCTTTAAGCATTACTTTTGTCAGAAAATGGTTAAGATGTTTTTTTGCATGTTTTTCTTCGAAACAAGAAAGTTTGCAGCAGACATAGACTTCCCATTTAAGATATTATCTATCATCATTGCTATTCACCCTCTACATTTTTGAGAGACTCATTTCTTATAACTCTGCAAGATATTTCTTTTAAAATCTCAACATTGGAAGGAACATAATTTTCTTTTATCTCTTTTGTTGAGACATTTGTATAAGCAATCTTGTTGGACTTTATCTTTTAAATTTGGATTTTTCTTTCAGTTTTTGATTTATTCAATTTTATTTTTGTTGGCTGATTTCTTTTCTTACTTTAGTTTAAGAATTCTTTTATTTTTTCTTTTGGGTTTGATTTCATTTTGGTGACTTTCCCATGATTTATATGAAACACATTTTTCCTTACTCAACAACGATTAGCATACATGAGAAATCTCCTAACTCTATCTATTACAGTGATTTTAATTTATCATTAAATACATACCTTTATGGAACCATGAAACCATCTTGCTTTAAATTTTTTCATGGAGGAACACACATCCTTATTAGTGATGGAGTTTACTTTTTCAAGCAAATAACTGATTTGAGTTCAATACAATGAATCCATCCCACCCCTCCACATAAAAACCTCTGATTGATAGTTCTAGGGAAAGAATTTAGAGTAAATATTATGAAAGTATTATGTCCATTAAACATAAATCTCTATTACCATCCCACCTCTTTCAGTCAAATGCATCATAAACTAAAAGCTTTCAAATGCGCTTATCAAAAGGGTGATTAAAAGAGGAAGCATGAGAAATACAAGTAAACCCGTCGGGGCTATGGATGCTCGGTGGTAGCGGGATTAGGCTTGTATGGCATCAAAGACAACTTTTCCGAGGTCTTGTTCAGGCTCGCTGGCAGTGAAGCGAAGTCAGAGACAATCATAAAATAGATATATGCTTCATCAAAAAATTTATCTCTACCTTCTTCTATTTTTCCTACGAGGTAGTTTTAAATTTTTTTTTTCCCAAATTTGGATTCATGACTTTTACTCGAGTCTTATTTGATTACTTATCTTTAGAAACTCATATTACTTAATCTATTTATGTGGGGCCTATGGAAATGTTTTACTGTTAGACAATTTCTTAAACTCTATTATTTTTAACCTTTGGGTAAATTAAAGTTTATCATCTTTAACCAGAGATAACTGGTTCTTCCTAGTGTGTCACCATTGTTGTAGGGAAATCCCAACACCCCCCATTTTTACTTATTGACTCAAATAATGGGGACCCTCTATATTAATTGATGGCTAAACTCTTTTATGATTTTCATTTAAGTTAATTGTCTTACAATGTTGTAATTTTTCATTAGATTTCTATTTTAATGGTTTAATTGAATTCAACTTTTCACTAGCTTTCCATTGATACTTGTTTCACTTCATTTGGTTAAATAGTCGGTAAATAACACTCCTTTGGAGTTTCATAATTTTTCTTGCCTAGACTAAAATATGTAAATAAATGCATGATATTTCAATTTTTGCAATTAAAATAGTCATTATGTGAATATTAACTCTCAGTTAATTTTTATTAATTCTTTCATTTTTTTCACTAATGGTCCTACAAAATGACCTAGCTAAATTGTACAACAGATGAAAACACATTTCAGGATCTTGGTAATTTACTCTTTGTTATTTTAAAAGAAATTGCTAAAACCAAAACCCCAAAATTGCAAAGTTGTTATAGTCCAATTTGTAGGATTGTTAATTCACGTGGCCCCACTTCACATCCCTTCCCTTTCCTTCCTTACAAAAAATGTGATACAAAAAAAGAGTGATAAAAATTTGTGATTGTGATATCGCATATTGCAATTTCATTTGGCACCTATTTTAAAACTACGATCCATGATCTCCAATTTGGAAAACGTGCGAGAAGTTAAATTTTTTAATATAAAGTTTTTTCGATTGCTCTTTATACCTTCCGACACCGTGACCTCATCCTCACCTCACCCTCCACCTTCTCCCTCACATAGCTTGTTTCATTTTGACTTGCTTTACTAATATGGATTATTTTATTAATATGAATATATATTATATTTATTATATAACGTTATTATATTATAATTATAATATTACATTATAATTGGTAATATTAATATAATTATATTATATTGTAATTAATTTTTAAATAATTTTTTTATTTTAATTAGATTTTGTTTTTTAATTTCTTATTAATTAATAAAAGCTTTTAATTATAATTAATTAACATTAATTAAAAATAATAATTGTAGTTTAATTTAGAATTATATTTTAATTAAAAAGTTTGATTTTTGAGGCTAGGCAACAGAACTTCCAGAATTCTGGAAGTTTTAATTCTCCAAATTTAGAAGCTCATAAATTGAGTTCTATTTGGCCAAATGAGGCCTAGGATGACTCATTGGAAAGATAAAATTATGAAGAATATTTCTGAGGTAGTTTCATTTCCAGATTTGATCATTTATTGGGCCTAAAATCCAACATAAGATCAAGCTCCAATTTTTTTAATAAAACTAATTTTTGAGTTTAATTTTCTACATTTTCATTTGCCCACAACTTCTTCTCAGTGAAGATTCATTCACCCATGTTCTCCTTGGCCAATTAAATCATCATAGGCATCAATAGAAATCCAAAATTTCCTTTTCAGTTATTTATTTAATTAAATTTGATTAGATATGTTTTAATTCTAGATTTGTAATTTTGATTTTATTTTTGCATTTTAATTTAGTTTTGATTTGTTTTTACCGGAAAATAGTGGAAGAGATGAAGAGAAGAAGATCTCAATCAATGAGAATAATTCCAGTAATAGAAGAATGAAATGTTGGGCCAATGAAAATGAATGAAGCATATTTATTCTTCAACAAACTTTCTTGCTGAGAATTCTTTTGTAAATATTATAAATAAATGATTTTAGAATGCGTTAATGACTTCTCTCCTCCACAATTTTGGAATTCTAAAAGCACTATTGCAATAGGGATTTATAGCTGTATGTGAGAGGAGAGAAAATATCAGATGTTAGGGATTATTGAGGTTTTTTCTTTTGCATTCTGAATTACGTATGATGGGCAGAGCTTGCATTACTGCAACTCTTGTTGTAACAACTTAACTTCAAATATTGTAGAGGAAAATTGGAGACGAGAGCTAGAGAAATAGATTCAATAAATTGGTATTTCTAATACTATTGTTTTAAATACTAGTTTCATTTTATGATGACATAAATGTGTCATTTTATTCATATTTGTGCACTATTGTCGATATGAGTAATGTGTCTCAATTATATATTATTATTTATCTTTTCTCTTATGGGTTGAATTCTGATTTCTGCATAACTATTTTCTCAGAAATCTGTCTTTTAATAGTGATTTAACAAATAATGATATGTTGTGAACTATTTCATTATATTATTGTTTAATTATTCCAATTACTAATTTAACAATCAATCTCATTTTGTGAACTACTTCCTAAATGTTGATGATTGATTATTCCGGTTAAGAGGTCTCTGAATAGAATGCGTTTTGGTATTCATAATGTCAGTTAATTGAACTACTTCATTAGCTTGATATTCATTATAAGCCAGACATATTTAAATCCCAATTATTTAAATATCTTTCTCTCAGTTGGGTTAATCTATATCTGCCTATTTGAGATATGATTAGGATTTAGTTCCTTTTTCTTGCATTTTAGAATAATTTTGCATATATATTTAATTATACATTCCTAGAAGTCCTCTTCCCAAAGAGGCAAACTTTAATTGTGGCTTGCATGAGCCCCATATCAACTTAAGGGTCACTTTCTTGCCTGATCAGCAAGAGAGCCGATCTGATGTCTTTTCTCCATTGGTGGATGAAAGTCATATTGTAAGCCATTGTAGATTGAGAGAAGGTAACTGGACCTAGTTAAACGAGTCAGAACCACCATTCCAAACAGAAAAGGAGCTACTTTAAGGTCCGGACCGGGTGGTCATTCGCAATGTCGTTGCAGCAAAATTTGAGGCATCAATATAGTGTCACTTCCTAGTTGTTATTAAACCTATCATAGAGTCCATGAATATTCTTTCTCAAGGACGAGTGTGTACAAGAAAGGGATGGTATAGATCTTGTTTCCTATTGCAAGGCTTGTTGGTATAGCAAAGGATATATCCTATTATGAACATAGCTAGCTACATCTTCTTACATCTTGGGCCAATATGCATACCTTTGTAAGTTGGTAATTCTCTTCAATACACAAAAATTCCCTACAACCTTGGAAGTGTGAACCTATCTAATTAGTTGGAGTCACTCACATTTATCAACACATAACTTGTATAGCCTATAGATTAACCCATATTGGACTTGATTGTCATTTGTGTTATCTCCATTTTCTACATAAATATAGTTTTGCACATGTTGAAACATATCCTTGATGTCCTCATCCTCTCTATATGCCTCTCTCTATGCAATGCGGGTGAAAAAATCCATATATATCAGAGATCCCAAAGATGTGATATTTGATGTGGGTGGCCTTGAAAGCATATTAACCAACTTATTTGTGCTTCCCTTCTTTTACTTGTTCACTAAATTAAACTACTATAGAAACCCATCAACTTGTAATGCTCGATTTATTGTAACTTACTTTGGGACTATAGGTATTATAATGACTAGTGATATGTGTGGATTATTGTTTCCTATCCCATCATATAATGTTTCAATTTTTTTGATAGCTTGTACTAGGGAATTGATCTGCTTATCATAGGTAGGGTAGTTAAGAACAACCCCATGAAATGCTTCAGAATGGTAGCATACATGCCTTCCTCCCTACATCAACACCACTCCCCTATCATACCATATTTGTTTCCACTTAAAAGGTTTGCATCAAGTTTGGTAATGCAAGATTTAATGCCTAATTTGTTTTATTTTTTAGATCCTCAATGATCTTCTGCTAACCATTTCCCCATTGGAAGCTTTTTTCATTCATTTTTATGGCATGGAGTGGTGTTGCTACTACTAAACATTAGGCTCTAGATTTCTTGAGATACTATATTGAACCAATGAAACTCTAGACCTTAGAAACATTGGTAGGCACCAATCACTTCATGATATCCTCCAACTTGGTAGAATCTATTTTTAGCTCTCCACCAATCACACATCCTAAATACAATAATTAATGTTATGAAAACTCACATTTCTTGAGAATTTCAAGTAGTTGGTGTTTCTTTAATGTATTTAGCACCTACATCAAATGTGATGTGTGCTCCTGCCAGGTTACATTGTATATCAATATATAATCTAAATAACAAATAACAAATGAATATATAAAAGGGAACAATATATTATTCATTAACCTGAGTAATGTATATGGTTCATTGCATAAACCAAATGACATGACTAGCCACTCATAAACATATTTGTTCTTTTGAAGGTAGTATTCTACGTATATTCTTCTCATACTCAAACCTAGTGATACCATAATTTTATGTCTAGCTTGTGAAGTACTTTGCTTGCTACAACTAGTCCAACAAATTATCAATCATTGGCAAGAGGTACCTATTCTTAAGTATTATTTTGTTCAATTTCCTGTAATCAATGCACATTCACCAATTCCCATCCTTCTTGGGAACAATTATGATGGGTGACCCACATGGTGAGGTACTTGATTGAATGACACCATGCTCTAGTAACTACTTGACTACTTATTCACCTTTTTTTCTTCTATTACAAACTTTCGATACAACCTAATGTTTGGCAATATAGAGTCTTACAATAGTCTAATCTCATGCAACACTTCCCTATAGGCGGTATCTCTTTAAGCTCTTGTAACACTCCCTTGTATTATTGTAAAAAATTGCCCAGTTGTTTTCTCTATTCCTTAATTCATCCCTCTATGGATGCCTTTTCTCTCATTGAATCTTCTACAATTTAGTTTCTATTAAAAATGGTAAAACATATTTCTTACTAGAATTGATTAGTTGCTTGGCTTGCTGGGCTCTCACCAACAAAAATTTGGACTTTCCCTTGTGCATATTGATGGTGAAGCATTTTTCATTATTGATGAGGGGGGTTTTGGTTGAATATTCACATGAAGATTGAATCTTGCATGTACATACAGGGACTTTCAAACACCACTTCACATACATTAAGTGGAATTATATCTAGTTGTACTTCATTAATAAAATTAACACTGATAACAAATATGATTTTGCACCATTTTTTTCCCTTTATTTTTGCATCCCTATTTAACTAATCCATTGGGTATGGGATTAGATGATCATGAACCTCCAATCCCAATTTGTTGACTATATTTTGTTGCAATGATATTTTCTTGTGATCCTAAGTCGAACATAACATCAATTTTCTTTTTATTGACATGTATATTTATAATAAGAGTTTGGTCATCCCCTTGTCTTCTTGCTGCTAAAGGCTATGTAGATTCACCTATTTTTGCATTGATGTACAAGTGATATTCTCATCAATGTCTGAGTTACTTTCTACTTGATTAGCCAAATCCATGGCTATGCAATTTTTATTCTTCACATCTTTCTTTCGGTTTTTTAGGTTAAGTTATGGCTGTAATTTCAAATACTTCTCCTTTATATTACCATGTATTTTACAATGGTTGTAGTGGTTGTTGGGATATTTACACTTTTGTGTTGTGGGTATTGTATTCTCGTATGTTCCCCTTTCCATTTCTTCTTCCCTTCTTTGGAATCGTCTTAGTGTTCCTTATACTTTAAAACAATTGATTTCCCTTTCTTTTGGCTTATGCTTCCTAGATATTGTGGTTGTACACAAGCCTCATCCACTATTCTAGGTTTGAAAAACATTACATGCTTTCACAGATGGATCTGTAGACCCCCTAGATACTTGAGTAATATGTATAGGTTTTTGGGAGAGATACTCAACATTACTTCCATTTTCTTGAATTATGTGGTGTACTACTGTACACTCTGCTCTTGTCTCTACCTAAAGTAATGTCGCTAGATCCACTGGTCCTCTACATACCCAAGAGGGTAGAATTGGGACTTTATGAGAGTTTTGAAATCCCCCCACTTAGTTACTAGGGGACCCCCCTCTAACATCAAGGTTTCCACTTGACTTTCCAGCCAATTTAGGTTGTGGCCCTCTAGTTTCAAATGTTTTTTTTTTTTTTTTAATTCTCTCTATGTGATTAATGATTAAAATTTGTTGCAACCAATGATTTAATTTCAAAGCATTAATCTCACATTAATATGGCTTGATGTCAACCTTGCATATTAACAGGGACTGAATGGTTCATGGAAATTGAACTCATGTTTTTCTTTTTTCGGTTCTTTCTTAGATTTTTCTAATTCTTCCCAGCCCTTGGAGTTTTCCTATTATATGATCTCTCAGTTGGAACCTCCATCTTCTTTGACTCCAATCTTATTTTCCAAAGCCAAAATGAGAAGCTTCATATTATAGCCAATATTTTAGACATGTTTTCTAGCCTTGAAAATATCTCCTTTGTTGGATATCAAGGGTTATTGATAGTTTTTTTGGCCATGGCTAGGTTATTAAATTCCTCAAATTTCCTCTATAAGGTTTTATACCCAAATTTCCCAAACTGGGACCTGCAGGTAAAAATGTTACTGTGAGGTTATTCTTCCCATTTTTAAACTTTGAAAGCATCGGGTTGGATGGAAAGTACTATAATGATCAAATCTAGATCATAACTCCCCATTCTAGGAGGATTTTTCTCCCAAAATATTTTATTGAACGAGTTGAGGAAATTATTCCTCTACCTTCTCCCTAGAGTACCATTTAGCCTTGCTTAGAAGCTATCCTTTCAACCCAACATACCAAAGGTCATGTTATCCTTGTCTTGTAGTTGTAAAACTATTCCATAAAACTATATCCTCCATAACCTTTTCTTGAGAATCTAGTGCCAAATCCTCTATGAAAGGCATGACTTTTGCCTCTTCCTGATCCAACATGGAAGACTCATAGAGTTTTAGATTTTAAATTATCACTATTGAATAAATGTATATGTATGAGGGTGCATTGAGTCTATAAGTAATATTTCATATCTTTTTTAGTTTCTCAAAGAGAACATATTGCAAAGCCTTGATTTTATTACCAGCACCATGTCGGGTCTTCTTTTTCAATTGTAACCATAATATGTATCCAACTCTTAATGACTTCTTTGTCTTGTGTTGATAATGCTTGGCTTTGTACTTTTATTGTTAATTTTGCAACATCTCCTATACCTATATATGGATCTACCCGATCTTCTCAAAAAAAAAAAAATCTTCTCTTAAAGCATCTCGTGGAAGATCCTCCCTCACTCCTCCCTTTTGTCCATATGCAATATCCAAAGGTGAAGGTGGAAAATAGACAAAAATGTTTAAAATGGGGACTTACCAATATAAGTGTGGACTATTTTTTTTATAATAGTGTTGTGTGTGTGTGTAATATATATATATATAATATATATATATATATAATATATATATATATATATATAATATATATATATATATATATATATTATATATATATATATATATATATATGGTTTTCATCCCAATTATTTGGATGCTTTTGATTGTAACCCCTCAAAAGTTTCACCAAAGTCCTATTGAATGCTTCTGTTTCCATCATTAGGTGGATGAAATGATATAGACCTATTTAACTTCATGTCCATATTCTCCCACAATGTGGTTCAAAATGCATTGAGAATTTTGTGTCCCTATCTAAATTAAGGCTCCTTGGGATTCCAGAGTGCACCCAAACCTTTCCAAAGATTAAGTTTGCGGCTTCTTTCCCATTGATGGTATTTTTACATGGCATAAGAATGCGCACTTTAATAAACCTGTCAACTACCATGAATATGTAGTCATGTCCCTTCTTGGTTGTTTGTAAACCTCCCAAAAATTCCATTGGAATGATTTCCCAAGGATGAGTGAGTGCAAGTAAGGGATAGTATAGTCCTCATTTAATGTTACTAGGCTTATTGGTATAACAAAACATACATCCCATTGTGAACGTAGCTATATCTTCTTGCCTCCAAGGGAAATAAACATACAGTTGTAAGTTGGTCACTGTCTTCCCTACAAAAAAATTACTTGGAAACTTTGAGGTGTGATATTTTATGATTAGCTATAGTTTCTCACCTTTAAGAACACATAACTTGTCCAATCTATAAAGTAACTTATTTTGGAGATGATAGCCAGTTGTCCTATCTCCATTATTTGCATGACTTTGGTTTTGTAAATGATAAAACACCTCTTTGAAGTCCTCATCCTTTGTATATGCCTCTTTATATGCATCATGGATAAAAGACTGCAGTCTGCATGTGCATAAGAATTCCCAAAGATGTGATATTTAATGTGGGTGGTATTCAAAGCATGGTTTTTCCAACTTGTTATGCTTCCCTTCTTGTACTTGATCACTAAATGAAACTGTTTTAACTATTTTAGGAACCCCATCCATTTGTAATTCCTAAACTATTATAACTTACTTTGGGCCTGTAGGTACTATAACATCTAGTGATATGTGTGGATTACTAACTCCTTTTTCATCTGACAATGTTTCCACTTTTTGAAAGCTTGTACCCAAGAATAAAGCTCCTTGTCATAGGTGGGGTAGTTAATAACCACCCCATGAAATAATTCAACACGGTAGTGTTGTCTTGTTGGGACCTGACCCAGGTTTGGAGTTGATTAGCCAAACAAATCTCTGTGCTACTGTCCCTTTTAGCAACAGTCCACACTTCGTAGACTAAGGTCTCACCCGAAGTAGTATGGGGGGGTGTTGGAACCAGGTTTCCGCACCCTTGAGATGTTTGAGGGTTTGATTTGATCCAGCTGTTAGTCCCTTCCCACAGGTTACTTCGCGCTCTTCCTTGCCCTTCACGCCTTGATATACTTACCTTCGCGCAACCCTAGGCAGGGGTTGTGGGGCTTCCGTGCTGCTAGAGCAGCGCCCTGCGCTATTCCCCTAAGTTGCATATGAGATCTTACTTATCTTCCTATACCAGTTAATTATCTTCGCGTAAATGGATGCCTTATATTATATTTATTTATACAACAGATTCATATGAGTTTGCACAACAAATAAACAATACACTTGCAATTTATACTTGATCATACATTAAACGAAAAAAGATACACATAAATATGGTAAAATTCTCTTTATTAATTATTCCAACGGTTACAAACTTGACCTACCCTGCGCACTCAGCTGTACAGGTCTGCGCACTTAGCTGTAGATGACTAGGCCTCTGCGCACTCAGCTGCAGAGCCTTCTCCTACTCTATGACCCAAAGACACACTTACACTTCAACTCAATCTCTTAGGCTCATCATGCTTCTGTTATTTTCCTTCGCTATATGCTATCTTCTACACTTAGAGCCTCACTCTATTTATACAATCCCATGGTCCGCGGACCATGGGTAGGTCTATCAAGCTGACATTGCATTAAAAGAATGATGGTGGACAACCCTGTGACTCTATTATGACTTCATGCTCCGCGCCCACAATTCATGGAGATTTTACAAAGGATTTGGTCAAAACTTGGGCTTTAAGCCCCAAAACATGCCTTGGGGGGATTCCATGCCCAACATGTAGCATATAGACCTTCATCCCATCATCAACAATGCTCCCATATCATACCCACTTGCATATATATCCACTTCAAAAGGATGATGCAAGTTCAATAATGCAAGAATTGGCACTTGAATGATTTTCATCTTTAACTCCTCAAAGAAATTGTATTAACCCTTTTTCCCATTGGAATCTCTTGCCATTCACAGTTATGGCATGGAGTGGTTCTACTAATACTAAAAATAAGGGTATGAATTTCCTAGGTATTTTGATGCCCCAACAAAGTTTTCGACCTCACATATCTTAAATAAACCATTTTTTTTTGTGAAAACTCACATTCATTGATATTTTCTAGTAGTTTGTGCTTCTTTAATGTCTCTATCACCTACATCAAATGTGAAATGTTCTCCTCTCGGGTAGCACTATTTACCAATATATCATCCAAATAAACAATAACAAATGAATATAGGAAAGGGAACAATAATTAATTCATTAAGCTCCTAAATGTAGCTGGTGGATTGTGTAAACCAAATGGCATGACTAACTACTCATACACATGTTTTTTGGTTTTGAAGGAAGTTTTCCAAATATCTTCTTCTCTGACTTGAGCTTGGAGATAACTTGATTTTAAGTCTACCTTGGTGAAGTACTTTTCTTGTTGCATATGGTCCAAAGTATCATCTATCCTTGGCAGGGGGTACATTTTATTGAGCATTATTTTGTTAAAAACCTATAATTAATGCACACTCACCAAGTCCCATCCTTTTTGGGCACAATTATTATGGGATACTCACATAGTTAGGTAGTTGGTCAAATGGCACCATACTTCAACATGTATTGCTATTCTCCTTCACCTTGTTTGATTCTATTATAGACCAGCTATACAACCTAGATAAGTTGAATCTCATTATCCACTTCCCTCTTGGGTGGTAGGCCTTTAGGCTCCTAGATTACTACATTGTATGCTTGTAGGAAATTTCCTAGTTTCTATCTCTATTACCTAGTGCACCCTTTCAAGGATGCATTTTCTCTCCTTGAATCTTCTATAGATTGATTTTCCCTTAAAAATAATAAAACACACTTATTGCTAGAATTGGTTGGTTTCTTAGCTTGGTTGGCACTTACCAACAAAAATTTTGAATTTCCCTTGTGTGCATTGATGATGAAGGGTTTTCCAACCTTGAGAAGGTGCTACTATTTGGCTCTTTACATGAAAATTACATCCAACATGTACATATAAGGACTTATAAACACCACTCCACATACAGCGAGTGGAACTATATCTAGTTCGACTTCATCGGTAAAATAAAAAATGATAGAAAATATCATTTTTCACTATTGGGTCACCTTTATTTCTGCATCCTTATTTACTTAATCTAATGGGTATGGGCTTGGATGATCACAAACCTCTAATTCCAATTTATTGACCAGCTTTATTGTAATGAGATTTTCATGTGATCCGAAGTTGAACATAGAATCAATTTTCATTTTCTTGACCTATATATTTATATGGAAGAGTAGTGGTACATGTTATCACTCCAAGAAACTCTCCTAAGGTGCTACTATTTGGCTCTTTGCATGAAAATTACATCCAACATGTACATATAAGGACTTCTAAACACCACTCCACATACATTGAGTGGAACTATGTCTAGTTCCACTTCATCGGTAAAATAAAAAATGATAGAAAATATCATTTTTCACTATTGGGTCACCTTTATTTCTGCATCCTTATTTACTTAATATAATGCGTATGGGCTTGGATGATCACAAACCTCTAATTCCAATTTATTGACCAGCTTTATTGTAATGAGATTTTCATGTGATCCGAAGTTGAACAGAGAATCAATTTTCATTTCCTTGACCTATATATTTATATGGAAGAGTAGTGGTACCTTTTATCACTCCAAGAAACTGTCCTAGGTTGTAGATAAGAGATGCTTGGTAACATATAATCTTCAATATTGTTCTCTAAACTATTGGAATAAATGATGGTTTGGATCAAGTTAGATAACCATTTCAACTCGATTCTCACTCAAGACATGCATGAACACTCTCACCAATATAAGGCTTTAGACCACTAATGCTCAATAATTTATAGATTCAATGAATATATGGAGAATACTGTCTGTAACAACAGATTGCATTCATAAACAAAAATGAATGGCTAGCTACAGACAGAAAAAGAGAATATTGATTGTACCGGTAGATGCATATATGACCACATATGAATGGCTAGTTACAGGTAATAAAAGAAACTTGCAAATCTAATTTATCAAAGAAGAGATAAGATGAAAGTTATCTGGCCTTAGACACAAAAGAAAACATGAACAAACTGTTCATGTGCAAGCTTAGAATAGAAGAAAAAATGGAATATTGAACATATAATAGAAAAAGAAGCTTATATTGCTAGAAATGAAGATGAGAAGCTTGAAGGAACAACGGAGGAAGAGTCTCTAGAAGTTGACCCTTTATTACATTTAGCTTTCAGCTATTTATAGCCCGTTTACAATGCTCCTAAGCTCTGAGAAGCTCAGAGTCTTAATCTTGTCTAATCTGTCCCTTGACTGTTTGATTCCCTCTATAGGCAAGCATGGGCTTGGAGGATTATTCTTCTGACAGCAGAGTAATTGCATTCAGATACTTTGGATGCGCTCGCAAGACTATTGATACTCCATGATTAGTGGTTTCTATGGCTGTGTTGTGCTATTTATTCTCAACCTCCATGTCGGTCTGGGGTGGAGCTGCGCGTGTTGTGGCTGTTTCTATGATTTAACAATTCATACATTCTATTAAAGCAGAACAACACTACCCTCTTGTGGACCTCTGTTAAAATAATGAATATTTCTACTTTAAATAGAAAACATAGTAGCACTGAGAATTCTTGCCCCACTCTATCCCTTCTGGACTTCAACAACCCTAAAAAATGATTAATTCCTTTATTGGGTCCAACCTTGGGGTTATCACAAGTCGCATTCGGCCCGCTCCCTTTGTATTTTGTTGAACAACGACAATACATTAAAACTGCGAAAAATCATTGAAAATGGGCCTTCTGCGGACTTCAAATTTTATGTATTTCACTTCCCGGACCTTTTCGGGTTTGGGCTTCATCGCAATCGGTGCTGCCCTATTTCCCGTTACATTTCGTTATATAACAAAATACACTAAAATTCATTGAAAATGGCTTTGGCGCAAACCTGAAAGATTATACATTTTGGTTCCAAAACCCATCGGGTCTGGGTCTCATCACAATCGGCGCACATATATGCAAAGGCCTTGCCCCATGGTTTCTGCCGATAGCGACTCACCGATGTAATGTGGGCCTTCGATCTGCGCACGTGATTGATGGTCCACATTGAATCGGCGATCACTATCGCTCATTCCACACAACTTACGTCGATACTTCCACCGATAGCGATCATTGGCGATTGCTGATCAGCAGTGTCCAGCTCCGATTTCCACTACTCGGGATCGCCGATTTGCAATTTGCCTCTTAGATCTGGGTCGTTGATTGGTCAGATCTAATGACAACTATGCATTCCTAGGTTTGAAGCCTGCGATAAGGGTTTTTTGACTAATTTTGAAGTGTTTTAGCCTCCCGATAGTGCATTTTTTCCTTTCCAAGGGCTCTCCTCCCTTGCTTGTTTCGATCTTGGGATGATCTTAAGCACTTTTAAAGATTCTGAGAGCATTTTTGGATCCCTTTGCATGATTTTAAGAAAACTTTGGAGACTTTTGGAGTATGTTGGATCCATTTTTGGGCCAAACGCCTCCAAGGATAACACTGGCTCCTTCTAGGGATGAAATCCTCCCTGTGAGGTTTCAAGAACTACAAAACAATGCCTTTCCTGTAAAAACAAGATCAAATCTTCCTCCTAGTGTTGCATTGGGCATGGAGTCTATTTAGCATGAAATAAAACTTGAAAACAACATATTTACAATACCAAGGCTTGAAAGCCTTAACTAAAATAAAGTTCGAAGAACAACCCATTGAATGGGCCATTAAAAACATCTCCTCCTTCCTTTGATGCATCCCTTTTGAGAAAATAGTCACCAAACTGAAAATTGACCCTTTTTACCTTTCTATCAAAGGTTTCTTTGTTTTGGTCAATGTGCATCTCAACAAATTCATCAAATACTTGCAAAAGCCAATTGATTTGATCATCTACTTCAAAAAATTTCCAGAATGTGGTATTATCGGGCATAGATGGTCTATATTTCACCTCATCTTTGTATGCTTTCAGCCTTAGATGTTTGCTTGGAAGGTTTTATTTACCTGCTGAATGATGAGGTTTGCTTTATACTCTGTTGTGTCATTTGTGACCTGAAAAGTTAATATAAAAGAAGAATCAATGCATTCTTGTGTGGGGGACACAAGGACTTCACCTATTCCTACAGCTTCCTTAGAGCAAGTCCCATCAAGGATCATGTCCCAAATCTGTGAGCCTTCTTCCTCTGTGATATGGAAAACTGGTTTTTTAAGCTACGTAGAGGCCAACTGATAAGGCTTGGTAATGTCAAGACCGACCGAGCTTATCCATGACAACCTTGGGCTTTGGATTATGGCTAGCTCCAGTTTCCAAAAGGAAATTATGAAGGATTTCATCATGAATAGACAAAGAAACATAGAATGATGGGGAGCTGTCTTCACAAATTTCAATTATTGGGCTGAGAATAACAGTTGGTTGGTCATTTGGCAGATTTACATAGTCAGTGGAAGCTTGGATGGCATTAGGCTCAAGAGCCTCAAGGACAAATTTCTTGAAGGACTCATTCTTCACTGGTTCAATCAGAGGCATAGGTATTCTTGTCTTCTGAATTTCTGATTGAAAACTGAAAGAAGAAGGGGACTTGTCAAGGCCTATTACCTCTATGTTTGGAGCTTTGAGGATGATAGGATCAACTATTGGTTGCTTTTGCATATTAGCTTGCTGTTCTATAGGTACAATAGCTTTATGAGCAGGATTTTCCTTGGTATTATTCATCTTTGACCTCAGATTATATATTTGTTGATCTTCAGTTTGTAG
Source organism: Pinus taeda (assembly GCA_000404065.3). NCBI lineage: Eukaryota > Viridiplantae > Streptophyta > Pinopsida > Pinales > Pinaceae > Pinus > Pinus taeda. The sequence goes on along the minus strand of APFE030070070.1, from coordinate 39,726 downwards.
AATAGCTGCACCATCCCACTCTTGGCTCATATGGTCATTGAATAATGAATTCTCATAGGCAACTTTGTTTAAAAAGGTGGCGCTGCATTTGTCTTCCATATAATGGATCTCCTCCTCTTCTTCAAACTACTCTTCTTCCATGACTGCATTTTTAAAAGGGGTCTTCACCCTTTGGTCTTCATTGGCATCTTTGTTTCCTTGCAAAATCTGCAACTGCTCATTTGCTCTTCTATATGGATTTGGATTTGGAGGATAAAAGGTGTTAGGAACTCTTCCTTTCCCAAAATGCTGCTCAATATTTAATTTGGAAACTTTAGAGGCTAATGACTCTATCATCTTGGCCGTTTTATCGATCTTTGGATCTGAAGATGATGAAGGCTCGCCCCTCTGTCTCCTTCTATCAACATTACCTTTGAGCTTTTCTACATCCATGATGTTTGATTCTACTTCCAGGGCTGCATCTTTCATATTAGCCAAAGAAGCACATCGCCTCTCCATCAATAGTAAACAAGAGTTAGAATCAAAGGCACTGGCATAGATGAGCCTAGCAGAGGTAGTGGTGGGTTTCACTTCAGCTGGTATCTTGCTTACATGTAGTTAAATCTCTTATTAAAATCAGACATAAGCTCACCATTTTCCCTCTTTAAGTTCCCAAACTCAGTGTGGTAGTAGAGGAGATCCTTCTTATCCCCCCAATTCTTTAGGAATGCATCATCTAAGGCCTCAATATTGGCTATAGATGCTGGGGTTAGTTCCCTGAACCATTTTCTATCCTCTCCATCTAGGCTTTGGACAAAGACTCTCATCCAGACATCATCTTCAGTAATGTCTAGGTTATCAGCATAGCTATAGAATGAATCAAGATGTTCTTCAGCTGAAACACCTTCAGTCCTAGTGAACTTAGGCATATACTTCTAATACTCTCTAGTAGGCATAGCATTCAAAGGAGTGGGTAGTATTAGAGGTCCATACCTAGCAGCGATGATTCTTTCCATTTCGGTAGGTGCTTGTGAACTTTCCATAGCTATGGTGGCTAAAAGATTACTGATAGTCTGAATGATAGAGGGCTGAGAAGTGATTGATAAGACTAAAGGAGTATGATGGATAGGAGGTGAGGTTTCCTTTGGGCATACAACAAAAGAAAAACCTAAATAATAAGGAGATTTATGAATCTCTAAGAGTTTTTCTTCGCTTCTAGTATTAGAAGCTATACTCTCAACATATATTTGTTATATTACAAGCCTTTCTTGAAGAGATATAGGAGATTGTTTAGGTTTACTTGAACCTGATGCTCCTTTCTAAAATAACTTTCTTTGTTTGATGATATTTTTAGGCTAGGTACTGGGTCAGCTTGTGACTTTTGAGGATTTCTCTGAGTATGCCTCACAAATTGAGCCAGAACTATGAAGTGGAGTTGCGAGATAGATGATTACAACCAAAAAAGTGCCTAGACTTTGTCTATCATCAAAGCTGGATCTAAGTCATTTCCCAGGGAAGCTGAGCTTCAGTTTCCTTTCCCCGAAAACGATGCCATTTATGTTATCACTTCAAGAAACTCTCCTCGGTTGTAGATCGGAGATGCCTGGTAACATATAATCTTCAATATTGTTCTCTGAACTATTGCAATAAATAATGGTTTGGATCAAGTCAAATAACCATTTCAGCTCGATTCTCACCAAGACATGCATGAACACTCTCACCAATACAAGGCTTTAGACCACTAATGCTCAAAAATTTATAGATTAAATGAATAGATGGAGAATATTGACTGTACCAACAGATTTCATACATAAACATAAATGACTAGCTAGCTACAGGTAGCAAAAGAGAATATTGACTGTATCAATAAATGCATATATGACAACATATGAATGGCTAGCTACAGGTAATAAACTTGCAAATCTAATTTATCAAAGTAGAGATAAGATGATAGTTATCTGGCCTTAGACACAAAAGGAAACATGAACAAACTATTCATGTGCAAGCTTAAAACAAAATAGAAAATGGAATATTGAATATATAATAGAAAAAGAAACTTATATTGCTAGAAATGAAGATGAGAAGCTTGAAGGAATAGCGGAGGAATAGTCTCCAGAAGTTGAACCTTTATTACATTTAGCTTTCAGCTATTTATAGCCTATTTACAATGCTCCTGAGCTCTAAGAGGCTTAGAGTCTTAATCTTGTCTGATCTGTCCATTAACTATTTGATTCCCTCTATAGGCAAGCATGGGCTTGGAGGATTATTCTTCTGACAACAGAGTAACTGCATTCAGATATCTTGGCTGCGCTAGCAGGACTGTTGATGCTCCATGATCAGTGGTTGTTGTGGCTATGTTGCGCTGTCTATTCTCGACCTCTATGTCGGTCTGGGTTGGAGCTATGCATGTTGTGGCTCTTTCTATGATTTAACAATGCATACTTTCTATTATAGCAGAACAGTACTTCCCTCTTATGGACCTCTATTAAAATAATGAATATTTCTACTTTAAGCAGAAAACGTAGTAGCACTGAGAATTCTCGCCCCTCTCTGTCCTTTCCAGACTTCAAGAGCCCTTAAAAATGATTAATTCCTTTATCAGGTCTACCCTTGGGGTTATCACAAATCGGATTCGGTTCGCTCCCTTTGTATTTCATTGAAAAACGACAATAGATTAAAAGTGTGAAAAAACATTGAAAATGGGCCTTCCACAGACTTCAAATTTCATGTATTTCACTTCCCGGACCCTTTCGGGTTTAGGCTTCATCGCAATCAACACTGCCCTGTTTCCTGTTACATTTCGTTATATAATTAAATACACTAAAATTCATTGAAAAATGGCTTTGGCACGGACTTGAAAGATTATACATTTTGGTTCCGAAACCGCTCGGGTCCGGGTCTTGCTGTAATCGGTGCACATATATGCAAAGGCCCCACCCCATGGTTTCCATTGATAACGATTCGCCGATGTGATGTGGGTTGTCGATCTGCGCATGCGATCAACAGTCCACATTGAATCAGGGATCACTATCGCTCATTCCACACAACCTACGCAGATACCTCCATTGATACTTCCACCGATGTGACCCGCCAATAGCAATCATCAATGATCACTAATCGGCAGTGTCTAGCTCTGATTGCCACTGCTCGGGACCACTGATTTTAAATTTCCGCCTAGATCTAGGCTGTTGATTAGACAGATCTAACGACAGCTGTGCATTCTTGGGTTTTAAACCTACGATAAGGGTTTTTTGACTAATTTTGAAGTGTTTTAGCCTCCCGATAGTGCATTTTTGCCCTTCCAAGGGCTCTCCTCCTTTGTTTGTTTCGATCTTGGGATGATCTTAAGCACTTTTGAAGATTCCAAGAGCATTTTTGGATCCCTTTGCATGATTTTAAGCAAACTTTGGAGACTTTGGGATTATTTTGAATCCATTTTTGGGCCAAATGCCTCCAAGGTTAACAGTACCCACAGATTCATGAATCAAGTGGTATAGGGAGAAAATATCTAGATCTTGCAGGTGGGTAAAGGGAGTTGGTAAACCAAAGTAAGGTCATCTCCTTCTCTTCCTATTTCCAAAGGATACTTAGATTCATCCCCTTCTGCACTAATGCATAAACGATCTTCACATCCATTTATAATATTCTTTCCACCTAATTGCTCGAACTCATGGCCATCATATTTTTCTTCTTCAAATATTTCTTCCAATTATTTAGGTTGAGTTATGAATGGAATTTCCATCACTTCTTATCTATATGAACATTGATGCTATAAGGCTTGTAGTGGTTCCTGTGATCTTTACACTGATATACTGGGTGATATATTTTTTTTCTTCCTCATTTCCATTTGTTCTTCCCTTCTTTGGAAGCTTCTTGATGTTCCTTCTCCTTTAAACTACTTTATTTCCCTTTCTTATGGCCTATTATTTCTAGGTACTGTGCATATACATAAGAGTTATAGACCATTATAGGTTTGAGAAACATCACATTATTTCATAGATGGCTGTGTAGAATCCCTAGATACTTGAAGAGTATTAATGGGTTCTTGAGAGAGGTACCTGACGATATTTCCATCTTCCTAATTTTTGTGGTTTACTCTTGTATACTTTGAAAATCACATATGTGAGTAAGCACATTATGCACGGTGTACTTTCTTCTTCATGAACTTCAACTACTATGAAATTTGTCAATATTTCATCAGTTTGACACCCTTTATATACATATTTGACAAATTGATTTGTACAAGGTTGCGTTGGTTCATCGTTTTGACTTATATCTTGTTATTATTTAGTAGATAACAATTTTTTCAGGGGTTATGTTCATGATATTTCAAATATGGAGAAGCATATCTTCATTTTCTTGATTATAATCTATCTAAGTTTGGTTTATTGTAGAAATTTCAATTTTTAGTAGATCTCTCAAATTTCCTTGCTCATATCTTCTATACCAAACTATGGACAAATTTCAATTAATGTGAAGTATTTATTGGAGGAATTCTCTGATAACATGACTTGATATTATTATGGCTAAGGAATGAAAAATTTCTAACCTAGAGTCATCGAATTCCATATTGTCTACATGTCTCCCAAAGCTTAATTATATACTTTCACTTCTTATCAGAGTGGACAATGCTATACCTATCAACTCTAGGTGTTATCTTCTGCCACCAGAGGAGTCTTGTGCATCATCGCTCTCATGCTTTAGGAGTTCAGTTCTTGATCTCTTGTTAAATTTCTGGTCCCTTATTTCTTGTCACTTATTTTATCTATTTCCCTTTTCTATCTTTTGTATATCAATTGATTTCTTATAATGATGTAAATGTGCTTGGGTTATCTGTTGGGTTTCTTCCTCAAGCATGTATGCCTGTGTATTCACAATCAACTGTTTTCCTCTCATTTTGACTTTTCAATTTAATTTATACTTCTCTATTTTATTTTCTCTTTTTCTTTGTTCATTTCTCATGATTCATTACCCCCCCATTGTGACCCAACTTATTACCGGTTGATGAGGTTGGATCATACAAACATTTTTATTTGCTTAAAATGTAATCCCACACTTCCTTTGTAGTTTTGCACCGAGCATTGAGAAACTTCTCCCAGTTGGCCTGCCTATTACTTTGGTCGGGGTTTATTGGTGCTTGCATGGGTGGTCAATATTAAAATATATGTCTGACTCCTTTTACGATGAGAAACTTATGTATCAAACAAAGTATAGTGCAAAAGAATCTTTCATGGAAATTGTCGAAAAAATGTTCTTTGATTCTTTTGGTAGAAGTTCTCTCTTTTATCAAATGCTCCTTGTAGTGGTCATCTAATATATTTTCATCCCACCTGTGCCATTTTGTTATTCCTTCATTTTTTAATTTTAACATCAGTTAACTATCTGGTTCTATCTGTTGTATCAGTGACATGGTTGAGGAATTTATTTATTTTAGCCAGAAGAAGTGTGCTCTAGCTTCTGCAACTGACAATCTGCTTCTTCTTGCATAATGATTCAGGCAATTTTTGGTTTTCATCTACCACGACACCTGTATCTCTTTCAAGGTTAACATTTATGCATGCATAGTGTGAATACTCGGGTCCAACACTAACAATAATGGAACCAATGTTGTAATTTAGTGAAAGTTGTGAATTATTTACTAGTAGGAAGGAATAATGAGTAAACTACACAATCATATGCAATGCATGGAAGAATAAATAAACACAAAGTAATGGAGAGCCAAAAAAACAAAAAATTATATTATATATCCTCAACAACCAATCAACTAGTACATAGAGTTAAGTACATGCATATATATATCCTGATTGGATAGTCACAATAATTTAAATATCTAAATCGACTTTATTGGACTGATTTGATCGGTTGCCTCGACTATGGAATTGATCGACTTACAATACAGTCTTTTTTGTGTTGACTCGACTGGGCTAGTCAATTGAGTCAACTGGCCCCTCCAACACTCCTCATGCTATCTATTATGTAAGTAAAAATTTGACTCCTGTAGAATTAAATTATACAATTATAGAAAAGAAGTTTCTTGCAATAGTCCATTCCATAAATAAATTCAGACACTATATAACTGGGTATGAATCCTTTATCCATACTAATTATTTGGATGTCAGATAATTAATGAACAAACCTATAATAATGGAGGAATTACTAGATGGCTCTCATAGCGCTGAAAATGACAATACAATAGTTGATTTCCTTTATATAATCCAATATGAAAATACATTAATTCCTATAGATGATAGTTTTCCCGATGAACATTTATCTGAAATTTCTACTAAAAATCCTTGGTATGAAGATATTGCTAATTATTTGTCTACAGGGAAGATGCCTCAATAATTAACATCAATAGAAAAACAAAATATTGTCAGACAAAGTGCTCCATATTCCTGGATAGATCGAGAACTATTTTAAACAGGACTTGATTTAATCATTAGAAAGTCTGTAAGAGAATATGAGGTAGTTGATATATTAAAAGCATGCCATGATGAGCCATGCAGAGGGTATTTTTCTGATTGAAGGACTTCATATAAAGTCCTCCCTTTGGAATATTATTGACACACTCAAAGATACCAAAGAATATGTTAAAATATGTAAAAGCTATTAGAGAATGGGAAAGTCAGTTCAAGCAGATGAAATGTCCCTGCAACCATAGGTACTTACATAACCATTTGAAAAATGGGCTCTAGACTTTGTAGGGTCAGTTGCTCTAGTATCTATTATTTTTTGTACTGATTATGTGACAAAATGGGTATAAGCTAAAATTTTTATTTATGCTACTAAAATTGTTGTTGTAAATTTTGTTATTGAGGATATATTTACTTGATTTTGTGTTCCTAGATAAATTATTATAAATCAGGGTGCACAATTTACATATAAGATTGTTTACAAAATTATGGAGCAGTACAAGTTTAAGCACCAAAAACCCTCCTCATATCATCCACAAGTTAATGACAAGTGGAATCAACAAACTGTAGGTTTTAACCCCGTACATAAATTACTTGGATACGAATTCTAAAACATAGAAAATAAACAATGCGAGAGCATAACACATAAAACACATACACACAGAGATTTTCCCTTGGATCCCAAAACTGGGACTACCAGCTTGATTTTTCATTATGTTCTTTTCATTGTTACAATACATATTTATACATGCCGACGCATCCAATAGCATGGACCAAAAACCATCATGTCCAAAACCATGGACAGAAAACCATTGTGTCCAAAACCATGTGCGCAAAACATGCACAAAACCATAGGTAGGTTCGCCCAATCTAATGTAGCATCCAAAACAAAAATTTTTATTTGGGCACTGCCTCGAACCCCATAGGGTGGGGTTACCCACACCCCTCAAATCCCCTGTGACCCCCACTGCATAATTGGCGCAACGAAAGGGGGGCTCCACCCCCCTTCTAACCCCTCGGTTAAATACGTTTGCTAGTCGTGGAAAGAATATAACACAACCCAACATTCTCCCACTTGTTGTTTTCTTTCCACAGGGGGCCACAAGAGAGCTTAGTGATTTATCTAGCCCTGTAATGCCCATTGTTTCTCTACACCAAGGGAACTTCTCAGAGCTCACAGATTTTGTCAATGCATCTGCAATATTATTCAAAGTGTCCACCTTTACCAGCAACACCTTTATGTCTTCTATCATATCCATCACAAAGTGATACTAAACATCAATGTGCTTTGTCTTTGAATGATATGCATGGTTCTTTGTCAAGAAAATTGTACTTTGGTTGTCATAGCCTATCCTTATAGCTCCTTGTACTAACCCTATACTTGAACACAATCTTTGCAACCAAACTGCTTCCTTGCTTGCATGAGTGGCTGCCATGTATTCTACCTCTATAGTCGATAGTGCCACTATAGATGGTTTCTTACTCATCCAACTAATTGTACCTCCAAATAGGTTAAACACATACCCACTTGTAGATCTTCTCTGATCCAGATCTCCAGCCCAGTCTGCATCAACAAAGCCACGAATATCCAACACTCTGTCCAATCCTGGTCTTCCGTGGTAGCACAAACCATAATCACTAGTGCCACGTAAATACTTGAAATCCCGCTTCACTATTGTCCAGTGTTCCTTCATTGGTTTTGACACAAACCTGCTCAATACTCCCACTGCATGTGTAATGTCTGGTCTAGTACAAACCATCACATACATCAGGCTACTGACTACACTTGCATATGGACAACGGGACATGTCCTCTTCCTCTTCTTGTGTCTTGGGACACTGTTTAGCAGATAACTTTACACCTACAGGAATAGGAACCTTCACTGGTTTACTATCCTGTATATTAAATCTCTGCAATATTGTCTCAACATATTTCCTCTGGTTTAACTAGAGCTTCCTCTTTGTCCAATCTCTTTTAATTTCCATGCCCAAAATATAGTTTGTAGCACCAAGATCTTTCATGTTGAATTTGGAGGACAAATGGGTCTTCAAATCCTGGATAATTTCTTTGTCATTTCCAACCAGCAACATATCATCCACATACAAGACCAGATAAATAGCACGGTCACCAATTAATTTAAAATACACACAGTGATTTGCTTTGCTTCTGGTGAAGCGAAGTCCCCGTATAAATGTATCAAATTTCTGATACCACATCCTTGGTGACTGTTTTAACCCATAAATAGACTTCTTTAAGTTGCATGCCAGTTCTTTCTTACCCTTCACCGCAAAGTCTTCAGGTTGCTGCATGTATATCTCCTCTTCCAGATCCCCATGAAGAAATTTTGTCTTCACATCCATTTGTTCTACCTCAAAATGAAAATCAGCAACAACAGAGAAAAGTAATCTAATAGAAGTTATCTTGGCAACAGGAGAAAAAATATCACCAAAATCAATTCCTAGCACCTGGGAATAACCTTTTGCTACCAACTGAGCTTTGTATTTCTCCACCTTTCCTTCTGCATTTGTCTTCTTCTTGAACACCCCATTTGCTGCCAATGGGTTTCCTTCTAGCTGGCAACTCCACCAGATCCCAAACCTCATTTTTGTGCAAAGATGCCATTTCATCAACCATGGCCTCTTTCCATAGTTTTCCATCATCTGAATCTACTTCTTCCTTCACAGTTCTGGGATCATCATCAGTAATAGATAAAGCAAAATTTGAACATAAAGTAGATGGACTATACCTTTTTGGCTGCCTTCTTTCTCGAACTGATCTTCTCACACTCAGAGTTTGTGGCTCTTCATATTCTGATTCGTCCTCTGCTATAGAGTCTGGTTCTTCCTCCTTTAGATCAAACTCTATGTTTTGAGGTTCCTTTGGTTGGAATTCATGTTTAATAACATTTTTCACCTCTCTAAACACCACATCTCGGTTGTACACAACCTTCCTTGTTACTGGGTTCCAAAGCTTATAACCCTTTAAACCATCCTTATACCTAATAAAGATGCACTTTTTAGATTTACT